>QKMV01002988.1:0-12184 GCA_003287335.1 Lednia tumana
ATATAGGTAGATGAGTTGGGGAGGCAATTTGGTATTTGGCAACACAGCTCTGTGCTCGAGTCATCGACCAAGTCATTTCAGGTATAAAACCCGAGTCCTATCAAATAATCATTGATTTCAATAAAGATAAACCTTATCACCTCTAATTCTGTGCACTCCTAACTAAAGCAAAGACTATACAGGAATTATTATTTTATCTGGTAAGGGCTCCAGATTCCAGGTATCTAGCATCCAAATATCGTGGCCTGGCTTGACTCCGATGCGAACGGCGGATCAATTTTTTCCATCGGCACGGACGAGCGCAAGTGATGGATATCTTTTGAAAATCCTAAATCCTAACTCGAAACTTTAAACAGTGATTCATCTTCAGCCGGCGGCAAAAAGAGTTTTTGCCGCCGCGGCCGCGTGAAATTTCGACGGTTGTAAACCAAAACTTTGCAACTTTCCACGCATTTTTCACGTCTCGCGTCTCCGCGCAGTCCGTATTGAGTTATTGACAGTTGCCTGATCACATCCTTCCGACCTGATCTTATTTCGAAAGAGAATTTACGTGCCGACAAAATGCGTTCTATATTATATATCCCATTACCGACCTATAGCCTCTAATAAAGCTATCCGAATCGTCGACAACTGTTCCATCCACTTGAATAAGTATTATTCCAGCATAATGTTCATCGTGAATACTGATGTAAAGTTATTCCCGAGTCTTCATTGTGTTCCCGGTTCATTCCCCAGAAATCAGCGATCTCTATCCCAGACACGTCCGGGAGTCCTTATTGCCTCCGCCCGCGACCGTTCGCCCATTATAGCAGCAGTGATCTCGAACGAACGCCGTGTAATCGCCTTGTCTTTGCCGCCCGTTTAATTCACAATCGGTAATCGGCACGGCGTTGTTTGCCAACTGCTCTTCACGGCCACCCACGTGTGAATCGCTTTAAAAAAAGCGTGTAGCGAATTTTTATTTCGCTTCTCGCGCTGTGTTGGCAAACGCCGTCGATTAGGATGTAGGAGCGGATCATGCGGCACGTCATTCTGATCAAGGAGCACAGCTATATAAAATGAACAGCCGTGTTACCGTAAGGGTTCCAGCTTCCAAGGCCTCGACGACCATATTTGAAGCTTGATATAATTACAGTCTCGCTACCATAAGGTTTTCAAGGCCTAAACGGCCATATTTGAAGTTTGCTTACAACAAAAATCCACTGCTGTAAACATGCTAAACATATTTGGTCCCAAATCTGTGCTGGTTTTTCGTGTACACGCTCATCAATACGTGTTACATATAAGTTTTTGAATAAATTATCATCAAAAATACGAGAAATGTAATTTTAAAACGCAATTCGAATCGCATGTAACAATACATCTGCCTAGACCAATTCAGTAAGTTTTTTTTACAGTTGGTACCTCTAATCCTATTGTAGTAAGCTTATTAAAAGTTTAATGTATCTAGCATCTAAATTTATTTAATTGATTCCAACACTATAAAATGTGAATCGATTTTCACACAGACTCTTTGCAAGGGTGTACTTGATGGTCAACTGCGTTATTTTCTTTAATTTTTAACACACGCAACGGCGAATAAGATTGCTCGCGCCAGACTGGTGGAGGTGCCGGTTTCGCATGAGGACCGTCCAGCTGTAACTTTCGACGATTCCTCGTCTCACCAAATTATTGAGCACACCCGTGACTTGGACAAGATGCATTGACCAATCAACAACTTGCTTTCGTATGGGGTTTAATATTTGATGCGAAACCGATTCGAGTAAAGCAGTTCAGGGAGCGCGCGATTTATCCAAGTGTGCCGCCATTTTATCGTAAGTATTACGTCAGAGCTGCGAGTCAAAAGCTCCCACTAGAAGGCTGAATAATTGTAGCTGTCTTGCAGCTTTTCAGTTTGCTTGGAAAAGTATCTGATAGGGCAAAAGATTTTCCTTTTATCTTTGAGCGTTGGATTCACTCGTGATTCGAATGACTAACAAGTTATCTGCTCACTCTTTGGCACTCGCTAAACACAGGGCTGTGCACGCTGAGAGCGTCAAGAGGGGGAGTCGGGGCTCACAGAAAGTAATTAGACAATAAAAATCCGTTAGAGCTCGTTGCGCTGAGACAAGAAACAAATGACACCGACAATCTAAACGTTAATTAGCTTTCCTAACGAAAGAAGTGAAATGAAACTTACGAAAAAACGCTATCTGGAAAACGTGATCTTTTAAAAAAAGAAAAAGAACGAACAAAGAAAATGGTAGGGCAAGCGTTCTTTTTAGATTAATGAAAATGAAAAAGTAGAAAAAAATAAGTACTTCTACGAGCGAAGCAATTTAGAGCCCTTGGAAGGTAGCCATGATAATTGATTTGGACAGGCAGGAAAAAACGTTATTTTTCTTGACACGAAATAAAAGCGCTAATTTTTCAATTTTAATTGTGAATTTTAGAGTTTCACTTAGAAAATTGCTTAAACTCGCACAATCCTCTGTAATTGTTGCATACTACTTGCACAGCAGCATCTAAATTGTATCCTCAATGATGGCAGGGAAGATTTCGAGACTCATTTCAAGAAATGACGCACACGAACTGCTTTCCGGCAAACATGGCGGAATAAATGCACGACGTACGCCAACACAAACGAACTCGGTTAGCAACACTCGGTTAATATTGTCTTGTAATCACTTCTCAAACTTAAAATTCAGTGCTTTTTCAGACGCCAAGATTTCTCTCTCTCTCTTTCCAGCATGTTATAGGTGTCCCAATATGGAAATAATGCATCGCAAGCAAGCGCGACCACTTTACGGCGGTCTCGTTGGTCTGTGCTCATTATACATTTATCTCTCTGGAACATATTCCACTCTAGAGGGGACACTGGCAGCTCACCCCCCCCAGACCCCGGCCTCGGCTCCGGGAATGCTGGCAATAGCTTGACGGGGCAGACTGCCCTATGACACGCCAGCAGTGCTTACACAAAGCAAGCTTCCAGCCCACACAGATTACGAGATGATAGCCGGCCGACAACATACGTTGGCAAATAGCTTGCATAAGAAAACACTTTTGTAGAGCCGGCCTGGTGGCACGCAAAGATATTGTAACATTTCTACCCGACCAGGATCGGAGAGTTACAAGTGGCGCCGGCGGTGGGATTAGAAAACGAACGGAACGATTTCCGGGGGAAAACTAGTTTCGAAATGAAACTGTTTTCGTTTAGAGTTAATAGAAACGAGATTATAAAAGTAGAAAATAAGAGAAAGACGCTCGGAATATGGCACTCTAGAGCAAATTACGCCATTTTCAGAGGACATCCAGTCAAATGTTGTGTTTTTTTAGGTGCAACGATATTTCACGTTTCAGAGACTACCATTGAAATAGTTCCGTGATTCATTTTTTTCCGGTTGTATAATTTTGCGTGGTATCATAGATTGAACCGATTGCCTTTGACATTCAAATCAACGCTAATATCGATTTGCATAAATCACTAGTTAGGCCGTGCTAGACCAGAATTACAGTCTCGATGGCGTGAAATGGCGTGAGCGAGAAATTGCACCGCTCAACGCGATTGCATGAATTTCACCATCGATCACAATGCATCGGTGTAATCACACTTTCGACTGTGACGTGGTGATCTCATTTGCAGTCAATATCGGTCCTTTTTTGTGAAAATAGTTGAATGCAAAGTGGTTAGTGTGGGTGGGAGTAATGACTGTATACGCCAAGAAACTCTAATCGGTCGTTGGGAAATACGTAACTGCTTTCAATGAGTTGTCACTTTATTACCTAATTTCTGCACTAGTTTTCAAAAAAACTGTTAGTAAATGGCTTTCACTGCTGAGAACTTCTAACAAACAAACTGCCATATTAAACGTTTCGCTAACTATATTGAAAGCTTCTTCGGGGCGATTGTCCGGCAGATTATACGTGAACAAAAACTTAGATAGGAAAAAACAAAAAACAAAAAAAACATTTCTAGCAAAGCCTACTTAAAAACTATTTTGTTCATAAAGAACAATCGACTCTGCTTTCTAAAATTTACATGGGTTAATTAAAAATGTATTTAATCTTTTCTATTTATGATTATCTTATTATCTGTCTATTTATATCAAATAAGTTATCACTTTCGTCCAATTTATGGTTCTCTGTGTGAATGTCAGGAATATATAGTTGCAATGTTGTTTATCACCTAGTATTGATTCCAACGAAAAAATCTTGCCTAAGGACCGTACCCAATCATTTCTTAATAGGGCTCAATCTTAATTAAAGCTTAATTGGGTAAAAGGAACTCGCTCATTGACACCACATAATTTTGATCCCCAACAGCCATTCGTATATTATCTCGTTCCGAATTCCCTCTGACAAGATCTCAATTGAGATCAGTGCAATTGGACAAGACTTCATGGTTGACTGACATCAATGACCGCCGAGAGATTTAAGAACTAAGGTATTTCCGAGTTCATCAATAATAAAATATCCCTAAGTTGTAATACAGACGCGTCCCGAGGGGTCACGGATAAGAGTGTGTGGCTGGTAAATAGCGGGATCTCGTGATCAGAGACAATGCCCGCTGCCTGCCTGTGGTTCCCGAAACTGCAGCTTCCCCAAGGATTATTCCCCAGGGACAGCGAGTGAGATGTGCTTTTGGGACTAGTAATATAGCAGCGCGGCGAGCGAACTCCTAGATCGCATGTTGCTCGCTTAACAAACTGTGTCCACAGATAGACGGTTTCGGCGCACACGATTTCAAAATTCTATCTCTAGGTGTGCGAGTAAAATTGCCTTGCCCGCTGCACTAAAACTACATGGGTTTTATATCCAGGGAAATCGTGTACTGGGCCTTATTCTAAGGTTATCCATGTACGGATTTTACAATCATCTTTGCAAAATAATCACTGTGTAAGGACAGCAACAAACATTTGAAAGACGATGTTGAATTTTTATCTAGTACGAGATTGATAGAAGTTCATGATGTGGTAAGGAAAGTCACGTTAGATTCTGTAAACTTATATAAGAGTAAAATGGACTCGTAGCCTCCGACCACCGTTTAGCGCTTGCGCTTTGGTGGTGAAATGTTCCTGCCAGACATTTTTGGTTCGGTTTTACTCCCTCCCCTCAGACAATGAAGCTTCTGCGTCTTATAGGATATTGGTTATGAGTGCTTCTGACAAATCCCTGCCTTGGATATGCACCGCTTTATGAGGTATTACGAAGATTTCCAACATGGTTGCTTTCTAGCCGTACTTTGGTGACAATGATGGATGGAATGTTTCATTTTGAATGGGCTACCAACGATTCTTTCTAGGGGAAATGACGAAAACGGGTTGCACAGTGGCTTCTCAAATCCTAAAAAAAAGGGGTTTAAATTCTCAAAAATACTGTTTAACACACTGGGCATAAATGCTAAGAAGTCCACTAAGACTTCCCCAGCGTCGGAGGCCCCTTAAAAAGTTAACAGCATTGCTTGTGAAATGTTAGTAAAGATTTAGTTGACTTTTTAGGATTCATATCTAGTTCGTAAAATAGTATCTTTTAACTACTTATTGCTTCTAGATTAGAATATAGATATGAGTTTGAAGAATTTTAAAGCGTAAAAATGTATTTCAAATAATCTTGAACTCGGCAGCTCCATGACCAACAGTACGCTTTAAATTCACAAGCTGTGCGGTGTTCAGAAATTTGTATCTTGCCGTAACGCCCTTGTATTGCAGGACCTAACCAGATTATATTTACAAACCGGTCTCGACATATTCAACTGAATATCGGGGTCTATTATTTTCCTCTCGCTCTCTCTCCCTCTCCCGGCATGGCTCTGTCGAGCCTCGCGTATAGCAAACGAATGTTCTGCGGAATGCACCAAGATTCCCTTCTGTATTTAATATCTCTGCAGAAATTCCACAACCCCCGTTACACTCCCATCCCGACGCCGCCGCCGCCGCCGCCGCCGTCCCCCCCGTCCCCCCTCCCTCGACCCTCGGCGTCTTCGTTACGCGATCAGATTCGCTTCTCGGGGCCGCGTGCAGTAATTAGTGAATAATTCACCAGGGAAGACAATTAATAAAGCGGGCATGTCTTGAGAGAGTTGAGAGGGGTTGAAGCACGGAGCGCGCAGCTCGGCTTTTGTAGCAGGTATTTTGTCGTCCTTTGGGGAAGCGATCTCTGCGAGGTGATTAATCAGTGTCGTTGTTTTGGTCCATGGCCCGCCGCGTTTCGACCGACGTGGCTGTCATGTGACTTGGACAGCTGCGAGAAGGTGATTGGATTCGCCAAAACATCCTCTGTGCCGACGCTCGGATATATTGAAACAAATGTTTTGCTGTAGCTGTCATTTGCTGGGCTGGGGGCGTCGGGTTTTTTTTTATGGAGATGGAAAATGAAGCAAAGCGTTGCGAACGGGGGCGAAATGTTTTTAAATCCAGTCTGAAATTGGACTAAAAGGCTCTAATGGTACTTTTGGCTGCTGAGACATATTTGGATATTTTGTAAAAATGTATTTTACAGTAAGTGCAACTTTAGTTCGTGCGTTCTTGTCCATAGAAAATGCAAGTTAACTCGTTTTAACACGTTCACAGGGCATGTTTGTGTTTCCTTCGTTAAAAACCAATTAAAGAAAAGTTCACGTTATTTTGCACGCTCCTGTTCAGTGCTAGTAGCAAATGCAATCGTAAACAGTTTTTTTTAACACATTTTCCTATCGGGATTTCGAATGGGTGCGAGGAATTTCCCGTCGACTCACCGGTGTGAATGTAGGTGTGCTTCTTCATGTCGGACTTCTGGTGGAAGCGTTTGCCGCAGAACTGGCACGGGTAGGGCCGCGTGTCCGAGTGGATCAGCAGATGCGTGGACAGCGTCGACGACCGCTTGAACGACTTGCCGCACTGCTTGCACTCGAACACTTTCTCCACGTTGTGGACAGCTCTGCGATTGACAAACAATTGGTTTGTGTAGTCTTCCATTTGGCTCGTGATTACTCATTTCCACATTAACGCCATCGGGATTAATACGACGGGGTCTCATAAAACTGTTAATAAATGGGGTTGACTGCTAAGAACTTCTAACAAACTGCCAACGTTTCGCTAACTATTGTCCAATCGCCCCGAAGAAGCTTTCAATATTTTAAAGAATATTAAAATCACTTCAAAAATACCTGCTTACTCGAGGACTCGAGTAAGTCCTGGAGTAACCCCTCCTGGAGTCCTGGAGGACTGGAGTTAGTCCTGGATTAAGCCGGTATTTTTGAATTGATTTTAATATTCTTAAAATTATAACCAGCCGTGTATTTGGCTTTAAGAGTTTAATCCTTGTCAAGCTTTCAATATAGTTTGCGAAACGTTGGCACTTTGTTTGTTAGAAGTTCTCAGCAGTGAAACGAATTTTCTAACAGTTTTTTGGAATTAGTGCTGAAATTAGGCAGAAGACATGAGTCTTAAGAATTTAATACGACGAGGTATTTAGCTTACAGATAATTTCAAATTGTTGAAAGTATTTCAAATCAACCGATGACGTTCAAGCCACGAATGGCTGCTGAAAGTCAAGATGGCTGCACCAGCCTGCTGTAATTTCCATCAAGTAACTAGTGACACTATACTTATCATAGATGAGAGGTAAGAGACTGTTTTCTAGTTTATAATTAGCCATTTTATATTGAGTACATTTTATGCTACCTTATAATGCGTTGCACATTACTGGGTGATTTGATGCTTTCTGAAACTTTCTATCCGCGATTGACGCTTGCCATCTTTCGCAAGTTTATTTAGGTTTGCATATTGATAAGCTTTTTTCATCAATGCGCGAGTTGATCTCTCGTTCAATTCACAAGCTGAACAGAGTTAAATAAAACATGATTTGTCCGACTGATAATATCGTGGTGACTGGCGCTGCGAACAAAAACCCGTGAAGTGTCATCCGTTTTGGCAAGTGTTTTGACTGTCCCATCAAGTCAGCAGCCATCCCTTGGCAATTCGTTGGACACTTTCCGTTCGTAGGTATATCTGCAACTTTCCAACTCCATTCTCAAGCAATGTGCGAGTGTTATTTTAGCGCACGTATCACATAGATGTCCATGGGTCTTCCTCCGTTTCCTCTATGCGGTTACCTACCGCTGCTGCAGCAGCAGCTTTTGTTCTACACCACGGTTTCATCAAGTATGCATGAATATGTGTTGTGTTGTGATCCCCTGTCTCTCGTCGTTATGGCCACACGGTGCCCGGTTTTGTTAGCTCCCCACTTGTGTGCCCGAATCTCCTGCCGCAGCTGAAGTCCACTTACACAGGTGATCTCAGATGTATTTTTATCTGTCAGTTTGGATGCTGGATTCTAACAACTCAAACTTGGAGAGAAAAAACTTGAGTTTTTCTAGCTTGTGACGTGAGACTGTTCGAGCGTTTGGCATTTTGCTTTATGAGTGATCGCCTCTGACTAAAATCATCGGCAACTGGGGAAACTTAGCATTTAGATGAAGTGGTATTTGGAAAGCTTCGTACATTTGTCTACAACACGTTGCATACATAAAGGTAGAGCGATTCATTGGAGCAAGGCGCACAGAAGTCATAGAATTCGCACATTTTCTTCACCTTTTCTTCGCAACCTATTCGTTCCGAACCGGTAAGGTGCAGCTGGAAAAAGCAGCTGGAAAACCCCACGTGATTTGTAGACTATTTTAATTACCGCAGTCAAACTGTAAGGGGCAGAGGTACCAAACTTGGTTCATTCCATAGAAAATTCAATTTGCTTTCTGACGACATGTCTTTGAAGTTTTTAGCCTCATTACTTTTTGTTACAATCGGGTTTCAGTTTTAAAACAGTAATAAAATCACAACAAACCTACCGTAACCAAAATTAACAAAAGTAAAAATTTCAAATAAATTTTGTAGAAAAAAACTCGTTGAAATCTCTTTGGAGTTAACCAAGTTAGGCGTCTCTGCCTCTTACAGTTTGACTGCAGCAATAAAAACAAAACTAAACATCTGGTGGACTTGCCCAGAAGAAGCTTTCAGTATAGTTAGCGAAACGTTGGCAGTTTGTTTGTTAGAAGTGCTCACCAGTTTAACCCAGTTTATTAACAGTTTTTTTTTTGATCTGGTGAGTTTTTCAGTTGCCACTAGATTCTCGTTACTATGCGTGCGTTCGGTGAGGTGGAGAGAGTAATTCGACTGTCTCACCTGTGTTGCGTAAGGCTGATCTCGTGGCCGAAGGTCTTGTTGCAGAGTTCGCACGCGTACGGCCGCTTCCCGTTGTGGCTCCTTCGCGCGTGCACCTCCAGTCCGTGCGGCGTCGAGAACATCTTCTCGCATTTGATGCACGAATAGACATCCCCGATAGGCACCACCCCCGGCCCGCCGCCGCCGCCGCCTCTCATCAGCAGGTGGTGGTGGTGATGCGAGTCCATTCCGTGGTGGTGGCCCACCCCCGTCATTAGGTTGTGTCTCAGTCGGAAGAGCTCTTCTGCCGTCGCGTGGGAGTCCCCGTAGCCGAGGCCGTTGCCGGTTCCTGCCGAGGAGTTGGCCATCGCCGCGGCGGCCGCAGCTTGGACGGCGCCCAGGCTGAAGTACAACGAGCCGACGGCCTGATTCGATAAAATGTCTCTACTGGCGTCACTCTTAACACTCGGCATGCCAGATAACGCCGACACTCCCGGATACATTCCCGGAGGAAAGAAGTTGGGATGCATTAGGTGTCTAGGAAGGAACGCGGGCGACGCATAGTCGATGTTGTGGTGGTGGGATTTGATGCCGTCTCTCATCAGGAGGTCGGCGAACGGGAGGCCGGGGTAAAGGAAAGACCTCGTCACGGAGATTGTCTCTGAATACGGAGGGTTCACTCGGTTTTCCGACCGTTGGCTCCTCGGAATGTCGGGCCTGAGCAGAGCGCTCACACTGAAAGTCTCTGACCGCTTGGTCGGGATGGTCTTGATGATGGTCACTGGCGACGGGGAGCGCCGGTGGCGCTGGGGGGTACGAGGGGGGCTGTCCACCTCCAGCTCGGGGGACGTTGAGCTGGACCGAGTGACGGACCAACAGCGACGTCCGGTCTCGTCTCCGCTGTCGCAACTCCCAATTTTCTCGGTCATGGCGGCAGCGTCGGACCGACTCGAGCTCTTGCCATTCGCGGAGTTGTAGCCGCCATTGTTGTTGTCGCTCACGCTGCTACTGTTGTTATTGTTGTTGGCGGTGTTGTTGGTGTTGTTGTTATTGGTGTTGCTGCTGTTGTTATTGTTGGGACAATCTGAATCTGAATCTTCGGTCTTGTCAACCAAACGGTTGATTCCGAATTTGATAGAGTCTGAAAAATAAACACACAATATGACTGTCAATTGAGCAAACATTTTACAAAATGAAAATTTAATCGACTTGATAAATGTTTATGTTTGTAGTTTTCAACAAACACGAATTATCCATCTAGTCAAGTTGCCCTGCACTTTTGAGGACGACCCTTAGGCATTATGTGCTAAATTAATAACACGAGCATTTTAATGTGATGTTCTGTAAATATGATAACTGTTATTCTGAGTGGTTTGAAAAATAAAACGCACTGCACGCACGCACCGCAACGTTGCGTGCGGCGCCGAAGCAAAACACTCGAGAGAGCGCCGCGCCTGCTTGTTTGTTTGTTTGCTGGTTTATTTGCTCGGAAGGGTTATAAAATATCTGGCCTGCCCGCTAGCCGGGGTACTCGTCCGTTTTATGTCATTGCTTTGTTACCATGCATTTGTTATTCCTATACAGAGCAAATACCGTGTTTTCTGATTACGGTTTGTTGGCGGTATTCTCTTGGAAATTGTCGGATCGTTCCATTAGTTTGCACTGTGAAAACTTTAACGCCACATCCAGCAAAGCTTCTCGGATGCGATACCTATATTGGTAATTTATTTCGAGCCGGTTGTCTATCAGCATCGGCCTCGTTGGCTGCATCGAATAAAATCACTCCGCAGTCCATCGACAGCAAATCACCATTCAGTGTTCCGAATTTATGAATTGCACGGCGAAACAAGTGAAATGAAATCCGGACAGCTCGGCTCGTAACTGCACGGTCAATCAAATGGGCATGTTCGCTAATACACCCAATTGTTATTATCACTATCAAAAGGTTCACACTCCGAACAATGATTACAAAAGGGTAAATGATTATAAGCAAACTGCAGGGGTAGAATACTCCCCCTTCCCCTCGCAGGGCACCCTTTAAACTGTACGCGTCCGGCCCCTCAAATCATACCCCCTCCCCCTTCCACCGACCCCCTATTTTGGCTTCTGCATCATTGCTCCACGATCATGAATTATTCAGAATCATAGAAAAGAGTGACATCTGCTCGGCCACTTGGGAATTGCACGGTAATATCGGGCTGGAATACATTTTGCATTACTATGTTTCTTGACCCTTGGAGTTGGTTTATAGTTTTGCGAAGTCACGGGGTATTCGGAAAATAAGACAGTTAGGGTTGATTCGAATGGCCAGTCCAAGCTGAGGGAAGAACAACGACCCCATGTTTAGATATTTTGAGCCTATGTATGCAGAGCATATTACTATAATAATTTGCATACAAACATACTGCAATGCCACGGTTTTAAGTGCCCAACGCTCATTTCTGTGAACAAGTTGTTTAGCCAAAAGAGAAACTACGAACACCTTGCCGGGTGTGGGGGGTGTTGATTTGGAGGAAATGGCCTTAAAAAACGTAAGCGAATATTTGTATGCGTTAAGGGAGGTATGAGAATTGAACGAGAGATTTATGCTATTGCTGGTTTGGGATGCAGTCCATTCAGTGCCAACACGGTGCTTGAAAAAGCACAAATTAAAAAAAAACTCCATAAATCATAATACTCTAATTAAATTCAGAGGGTGCTAAATACTCAAACTGAGCCCGGGAAGTAATGAAAAACGTGATTCAAAAGAACCAACGAACGCCCCATATGTTTCAGAGCCACCAACTATTATATTATTTTTATCCGGCTATAAAAGAGCTCGTTCGGCGTGGATATGGTGGATCTCGAGGGCGACGGTTAGTCCGGTGTTTTGCCGGTCCGAGCGGCCGAAACGTCCGCGTTCTCGCCGCGGTTCCCTTCTAATTGTCGGCGAGAGATTTAAATTAATCAACATCAGTTCTATTGCAACAGTTAAACAGTTGTTCAATGAACGAGACGAGATCACCCCCACATGGTAGAGTAAAGTGAGAGGGCAGTTTGGGGGGCAGTGGGGGCCACAGGGGGTGGGG
>QKMV01002989.1:0-12184 GCA_003287335.1 Lednia tumana
ATTAACAGTTTTTTTAAAAACTATAGTGCTGAAATTAGTCAGGAGATATGAGTCTCAAAAAAGTAATATTAATATCACTTCAAAAATACCTGCCTACTCGTGGACTCGAACCCCGGACCTTTCACTTGCATGGCAAATGCTCTCCCAGCTAGAACAGTTGCCATGTTTGCAAAAGGTCCGGGGTTCGAGTCCTCGAGTAGGCAGCTATTTTTGAAGTGATATTAATACTCTTCGCGTAATATTCTTCGTGGTTTAAATTTGTAATCCTTGTCAATGTTTCAAACTTTGCCTCGAATTTCGAGTACCTATCTAAATGCAACTGGATTTTATTTTAGCTAGACTTTCAGTATGTCAGAATACGTGGATAAATTTACGTTGCGTTCTTGGTTAAAATTGACTTCGTCATAAAATGGCCGACTTGCGTACAATTTTATGCACATTTTCTCTGCCGTGCTAGATTATCGCGGAAAAAAAACACTCGATAGACAAGAACAAATTGAATCAGCGATAAAAACATGCTGTAATAAATGAGAGGCCAATTATTCCTCCATATGCGCAGACAGAAATAAACTACAAGTTCCAACCAAAATCGAAACGGACAAATGGAGTTGGCAGAGTTTGGTCGCCGTCTACGCCGCTGGTTTGTAAGTTTACAAAGCGACCGGCTATTTTAACAAGCTTTTCACACTTCTTTTCTTAAGGCTCGAGAGTACCACCCATGGAATGTGACATGCAGACACATTTTTGTGTAGCTCTGCTGGCTCTACCGTTGAATACAGCGTTAAAGCTCGAGAATACCACCCGTGGAATTTGACGTGCAGACGAATTTTTGTATGCCTCTGCTGGCTCTACCGTTGAAGATAGCCTATAATAAAATTATTTCGACTCATGTTCCTAATTTTAGCACTGGTTTTCAAAAACACTGATACCAAACTGGGTTTCTCATCGCTAAGATAGCGTTTTTCTTTCCCCGAAGAAGTTAGAAGTAAATTTGACGAACGTTGAGAGTTTAAGTAGACTCCTCGCATTCAGCCCAATTTCAAATCAATTTTTTTGATTGCCTGTGATATTCACAGGTAGTGAGAGTTGGCGATGGAATAGCAAACTTGCCCATCCTGATTGAATCCCAATTATTAACCAAATTTCAATTGCTTGTTTCAAACAAGTTTTCTGTGCCGTAATTTTGATCTGTGGCGCTTGACCACGCACTCTCACCTGTGCCATAAAGAATATCCCTGCATTTAAATTGCGAAAAACCACAGAGCACACAGTTTCGGGCTAAAAACTAAACCCCCATCGAAATAGGTAATCGTTGTGGCGCCGAAATACAAGACCAAATAACGAAACCTTGGGGGGCCTCAGAGCCTCCCCCCATCAACCCTCCCACATTGCAAATTCCTGCGCCTTCTCTGTGATTTCCAAATGATTCGCTTGTTTCGAATGAGCTCGCAGCAGCACAACCTCTTGGCAGTGTGGGCCGAACTTCTCAGAGAGTTGGCTAACTTCGTCAGAACAAATTGCATTACGCATCATTGGACGCTCTTTTTGTACAGCCAGTTTGACCTCTGCGTCGGAAGGACGCGGGTGTTTCTTGGACCAGTATATCTCGCCTGGTAATTTGCTGAGCTGTTGAATGAAATCTTGGACATCCAAGGATTATTTCACCTGGATTAGATACGGCGCGTCAGCAAGAGATTTGGAAGCGTCATCTCGATTCTTGATTGTTCCGGGGTGAAATTTAGAAGCGTCATTCACGGTACACCCACACCCTATTGTTTCCGACAAGGTGGCGTCATTGCGCACTGTTGATTTTGCCTGCAACTCGAATGTATACAATCTTTTTCTATACCTTACAACAAAATGTAGACATTTGCGTGTCTATTTCCTAAGCTCTGTACTTGTTTTCAAAGAAACTCGAAACTGATGACTGGGGGCTGTCTGATGGATTAGTGATAACTGGTGACAGTGGGACTGATGACTAATTAATGATGACTGATGATGAAACTGACTCACACATTGGGAGTGTATGTTAAGAAAAACGCTTATAGAATTTTCTAGTCGTGTCCTAAACTATGCTGTCATACTGCAGAAGTTGTTTTGTTCTTGGGAAAGTAGATGGCATAGTTTACGAAACTTGGTGGGATGTTTTGACCGTTTTTTTTGCATTCATACCAAATTTTTTTAGCAGTTTTTATGGAATCGAACTAAAATGTTTGTCTCAGCTGTGATTCGAATGTGGAGCCTCCTAATAATCGGAGCACTGAGACGCGTTTTATAGAGTTTTCGGGGCTCAGGCGCGGGAAAATTTCGGAACCCCCTGGTTTGCTCCTCCAGTGGCATGCGTTGTGTTTTAACGTTGAGTAGGCTTGAGTCCAGATTTCTAGGGTCCCTAGGGACACGTCAAGCTGGGTTTTTGGAGACCCAGCCCCCAAGAAATGTTTGAATTCTAGGTTCTTTTTGGAGCATATCTACGTGGCTTAGTTTATACAATCGGGGCCTTTGTTAAGTAATTTGTTACCCATATCTCTTTCCTAGGCTTAGTACTAGTTTTCAAAAAATTGACGCACAAACTAAATGCTGCGTGCTAAGTAAAATCGCTCAAACTTTTCCGACGTTCCGTAAACTATATTGTCTACTTCCTCAGAGGCAAGAAGCTGTAACCTATATAACTTCATGGGACACCGTTCGCTGTACGATACTCTACAACTGCATAATTCTTCATTCAAATAGTGCTTGCAACTGCTACCTTTTGTCCAGTAGACCTGCTGTTGATGTAATATCTAGGCCTACATAGAAACATGCGTACAATGCCGTAAATCGACAATGTTATACTGTTTTCCTGTTTGCTTGTCTTACAAATTGTCTCCGTGTTACGGCAAAGTTGCGTGGTAGGCGAACTAAATAATTGCTTCTCTTCGCGTAGTATCTCGGATGTTTATATTGATAAGGTGGTCTTGTAGTGTAACTTATTCTAAAGGAAATGCAGAAGGCAAGAAGGTTTGCCAGTGTAGGTAATTTGTTATGGCATCTATATGGTAAAACGATCACCGGCTCGAGTCGATATTATGTAGGTATTAGGTACAATGGAAGTTATAAGCTTCGCTGACAAGCCTCGTTCTACAGGCTACAGGCAGCTTCATCTTTCAAGATGGCGATGGGAGTAGAGGAACAATGTTGACAGCGTTATTGGTCTATGTCGGTTTTGGGGTAATATTAATGCAAGCAAGAAATGCATCCCTATTTCCCGTTTCTGTGTGCTCTATATACGATCTTACTCTTGGTATCTTATACCTTATAGATTGCACTTATGGTGTAGGTACAGTAAAATTAAAATGAGTTTACCACACCAGACTTTTAAGGTACCACTTTGACACAAAAAGATACCACAAATAGTTCACGTTAAACCATGCCCCACAATCATAAAAATCAATTTTAAAGAAAAGGGATCATTCTAATATCAATAGGTATCGGCCACCATTACAATTAGACTAATTACTTCAATCAACGAAAAAGAATCTATTAAGTTGAACTCGTTTAATTTTTTTTATGTTGGCGGCTATTTTTCGATGCAAAAACATAACAATACGGTCATAGCTTCAAAATAAGCTGGATAACGCGTAGGTCGCATGACTGCAGTTTTCGGTTTTTGTAGTTTATTGTCTTCGTATGTAATTATAAGTGTGATGCACATTAGTTTGATGAGTGCATCGAAAATTCGTAACAAAGGCGTTTCGCTGTAAGGTTGTAAATGGCGCTGAAATCAACTAGCTAGATTTTGTGTTATGCGGCTGGCAACATTTTTAGAATAAAATTGGCTCTGGGAAGGATAGACTAATAGCACTGTAATAAGTACTTACGTTCTGCGAATGAGTGAACTTGAGTATGAGTACTAGCTGTATTTATTTTTATCACGTCTTGCATATAATAAATTTGCTCAAATTTCCCCAAAGCGTGCTAAATTTGCGTATGTCATGGATGAATAGATATTATTTCATTTCATCTGTTTCATTTCCTTAAAAAAACAGAATGTGTCGTATAGGGAAAGTCAATTCAGAGCAGAAAAATTAAACTTTTACCCGTTGGTCGTCAATTTATGGGGTGAAATTATTCCTCGGGATGAAAACATTGATCGGTCAAGTACCTACTTTTCCCAATTTTGTTAAACTTTTACCCCTATTTTTTCCTTCAGTTCTGCGGAAGGGCATTAAAACAATTTCAACCCGAAAACATGGGCCCTTTTATTTACATTTTAAGAGGGCTCATCTGAGTCGTCTTTATCGCCTTTTTTGTTGCCCACTTTTGAATTGTAAATAATTTGTTTTTGAAACCCTGTAGCCCTCTTCTTGATGCGATTCCTATCGCTAATGGTGTGCAATTGAGTAATATTTTGAAAAAAGCAATTTTTTTTTGGCTTGAATTAGCAACCAATCTACCAAGCGATTTTTCCTTGTCAATTATATGTGCCAGCAGTCCCTACGTTGTATCTCCTAAATGAATTCGGTTACCCCACTTTTTTAAACGCTTATTTTGTTCTGCTTAAAATAATGAACCGACGTTTAGTTTTTTAAACAAATCTAGTGACCGTAACTGTTTTAAGAAATAATGAAACCCAAAACTTGCGGGTTTTGTAATACCCGCCATGTTACGGCTTGGTGAAAACCCCATCTTAAATGTGTTGTAGCTCCAAAAAAAGGTCGGTTACCGCTTTTTATGTTTAGATATTTCGATGCAGAACATACATATCTACAACTTCAGACAGTTTTGTTAATATCTAGTCATGGTCGAGACTCAGATGAGCCTCCTTAAGTCTTGACCAATCCAATATCACATTTAAATTACATCGCTGACAGCTACTTCGACCATGTCTACGTGACTATAATCGACCCGTTATAAATTTCTGTAGCCACATGTCTACTTCCTAATCTTAGCACTAGTTGAAAAAAAACTGTTTACTAAACTGACTGAAGCTGCTAAGAACTTCACTAATACATTCCTTGTGCAAGGGAAATAGGGGCATTTATTAGTGGACTTCTTACCCGATTTAGTAAACTTTTTTTAGTGATCGATCCGTCTTTGTAAGCGTTTGAGAAAAATATCGCGATTTAAAGAAGATTTTGGACTAGTTAGATTCTATATTCACTCGGTTAGCAATGCACTTTTGGCACTGCGTTGTTGCATTTCATTCGGTTTCCCACGTATTTCTCGCCCCAATAGCATCGCCTCCGTGGCGCAATGGCTAGCGCGTTCGGCTGTTAACCGAAAGGTTGGTGGTTCGACCCCACCCGGGGGCGGGTTTTTTGTTTTTTACAATTCCAACATGAGTGTTGTAATTTTGTATGAACTCTACATTTTTATGTTTATGTGTACTTTCTTCATCAATTTACGCGTTGAAATTTGAACGTAATGTTTTTCTTAATGTTCTGTTAAACGACGCACTAAATTGACAACGCGTTACGCTATGAATGGAGGGGTCATACTGTTTGATTGATTATGCTGTGGTTAAAAACGAACTGTATTGACAACTGCGTGACACTGGTCTATTGGAGTCAGTTAATGATAGGTTGACAATGAGAGTGATGATGAACCGAACAGGGAAGAGAAGAAACCCCGGTGCCGGCAAGTAGCCTACTTCTGTCGCAAAGCACTAAGGGGACCACCGCTTAATGTCCCTTCCGAAGGACGGTACAACTCGGAACAGCATGGGATTCCTCCAATAACCCGTGCTGTCGAGAGGTTGATCGCAAGTAGAGTGAAGCTGCTGCACTAGCTTCGAAACCTCCAACTGCTCCGTTTGAAACGTTACAAGTTATAGTATATAGCAATTTTCATCGAACTAAAATTATAGATCTTGACACAGATTTGGACACGGGTCCTCTTCCACAGAAATTTATCTACTGCACAAAGTGTTTATTACGTTAGTAACGGCACAACATATATATTAACAATATATTCAGGTTAAATTTCTCCGGTTTTTATCCCGCAAATATTTAGCGAAGTTTCCCGTCATTTCAAAGAGTTTTCGAAAGCGGAAAATTCAATATCGCCCCAAGTCGTGCATAGTACCGAGATTCGTAGGCACTACGATACCATCTGTGCTGCAGGTCAAATTTCTATGACCACAGGTTATCATTTCCCAGTCCAAAATCATTCATATGACCACCGAGATGCAACGCTACGTCTCAAGTCATCACCGAATCTGAAACAAACTCCATATTTTACGAAATACAGTTAGTTTCACGACTCATTGTTTCCCATTTTCAGTTTGAGCAATAAATTAAATCGCAATGACCCTACAGCTTGAAAGATTTCGTTCCCCTCCCACCTGTCCTCGCATCCAATTGACAGAAAACAATAGCGCCTTCCATAATCAGCTTGAGAAAGAAATTACGACGCCGAGTGTGATGTTCGTAATCGGAAATGCAATGTAGCGCTGGTCGATCGGACGAATCGGGTAATGTAGGCTACGTTGGGGCTTGGACGACTCCATGAATGTCCGCGTCGACGACGTACGGACAAGCGCGTGCCTGTATTCTTTGCGGACAGGATGTGCGTATAGTGCGTGCCCTGATCGCACGCAGATATAGTGTGCTTGTAGGTTCGGCTTTCGCACACTTCGATGCGTCGATCTGAGGTGAGAGCCATTTCTCTCTCTCGCCCATCGGTTCCAGTTTTATGCACAGTCTACAGGTCACATCGCCTAAAGCTAGAGTCCAGCGGGCACCCACGGAAACCGGCTAATATCTTCGAGCAATAATTCATTTAAATGGGGTTTGAGTGAAATACGTGAAGCGTACGTTTCTCTCAACGTTTCAGAATGCCAATTATTGGAATATGACAAAATTTTCGTTGTGGAACTGAAACAACTTGTAGATACATTATTACATTTTTAGAGTCGTGTCTAGCTCCTAATAGCTCTATTACTTAAAAACAAAAATTTGCAAACTTTGTGTGAAGTTTTACGTAGTTTTTTGTGTTCATATAAGCTTTTCACCACATAATACAGTTTGCGAAACGTTGAGATAGTTTCAACGTGTTTCTTACCATTCAAGCCTAATCTAAAATCAGTTTTTCTGAACATATTTTTGTCAATTTGCACTATCTGCTGCAAATATGTTGTTTTTCATTTCCTATTCTTATGCCAGGAGGTTGTGATTGTGTTAAAACACCCGTAAATATCACTCCTTTTCTTTTGTGGCAATGATACAAGTTAGAGAGATACTAAACTAACCTAGCTATCGCAAACTCACGCGAATTATAAATTCGCCTTGCGTGTAATGTGTAAGTATGTGTGGGTGATTAAGCTAGCTGTTGACGTGGCAGCCAGTGGGTTTGGGATTCCAGTTGTTTCAAATCCTCCCCTCAACCAGGCGAATGTTTTAGAAGTGACTCTCATTTCTCGAAAGATATTATATGTTAGTGTAGGTACATATAATGGACTTAGCTAACTACTCCTACATCCAATCCGATTAGTTGATACCACACTTATATGCATACAATTGCATGAATCGGTGATGGTATAGGTTAACACTTACATTATAGTATCTTCGGTTAGGAGCGACACGTCAATTAAGTATTGTAGGTTATGTTAACCTTACAGTTCGAATACAAGATACCTTACAATATTAATTTGTTGCAATGTGAGGCATGCTATCCAAGCCTAATAAGCAAATCACATACAGCCTTGTTACCTAAAGGTTTCCAATGCCTACACGGCCATCTCACGCTTTTTAGAGCAAATGTGCAGTGCAGGAAGTATGGTAAAAATATTTGGTTCCCAAACTATGCTGGTTTTTTGATTTCCACTTTCATAAATACGTGTTAATTTGCCAAACACAAGTGTTTGAATCATTGATCACAAAAAATACGCGAAGTGTCGTTGTACAACGCAATTTGTATCGCTAGTAATGTTAAATCTACCTGGACCAACTCAGTGAGACAGTTTGCACCACTACTTTCAGTGTGGTAAGCTTATAAAATGTCGGTGTCACGGATCAACGCGTGTGATTGCTAGCTAGCTGCCCAGGGTGTGCGATTTACCCACACACTCTGCCGAATTCCGATGATTCCCACGAAACTAAACCATCGCTGCCGTAGAACGCTGGAAGCAGGAGGCGGATTGTTGCGGCAAAGGTGGATGGACCGATTCATTGTTATAATCAAGGCAACTTATATTTGTAACGTGGGTCATGAGACGCCCATAGACATGTCATTGAATGCACTGGATTTTATGTCGATTTAACCGAACGGTTCGGCGTGTTGGATACACCGGTTCTCATGGGATCACCGACGCTAAGCAGCATGGCGCTGGATCAGAGGCTGGATGGGTGACCATTCATGCAAAGGCCTAGTTCTGTTCGGGAGAGAGGTTGGAGAGTTTGACGTTAGTACAGCAGCTTCACTGGCCGTGCCATTAACCTCTCGACAGCATGGATTAGTGGAGGAATCCCATGCTGTTCGAGTTGTGCCGTCCTTCGGAAGGGACGTTAAGCGGTGGTCCCCTTGCTGCTTTTCGACAGCAGTAGGCTACATGCCGGCACCGGGTTTCCCCTCTTCCCTGTTAGGTTCATCATCATCCTCATTGTCAACCTATCATTCACCGACGCCAATAGACCAGTGCCACAGGGCCAGTTGTCAATACAGTGCGTCGTTGAACACCACAAAATCGAAGCCGATTTGTTTATCTTGGGTTTGAAGTAAAAATGAGGTAGAGGAGAGTGGAGTAAGATCGTAACGAGGGCCGAGAGTGAGAGACAGTTTAATATCTCATAATTGCATTTTTAGATCTTGGAACAAGGCTAGAAAAATTCGTCAACATGATCGGTATCTTAGACTTCATCTGGGGCAATTATGAAATTTCTTCTATATCTGTGAAATATCTGTCACTATATCAATTCAAAATATCTTTTAGAATTTCCCCAGATGAAGCCGACGACCCAGTTCGCGAAACGTTGGAAATGAATTAGTGCAGTTCTTAGCAGTTGTACCAAGTTCAATAATAGTTTCTTTGAAATTGATATTCTTCGCGTTAATACTAGCCGTTTAAATGGCTCTAAATTTGTGATTCTTGTTATTTATCCCAGGAACTTTCACACGCTTCTGAATGCCAGCGTTCCAAATCGACAAATTGATGTTTGCTTTGGAATTACCTGCGCCTTCCACGATAAACAGTGCCGAAGACATATCACGTACACCTACAAATTAAAACCTGCCAAGTTGCCAAAGCTCCGAGCAAAGTAAAAGCCAAGCACGCCATTGTAACTTATCATTAAGACATCACCATAAACATCGGCGAAATCTTTTCTTCTTCCATCTCGCTTATCACCTATTGACCTGCGCTCATCTTTCATGCAAAGCTTCTTGCATTTCCCGTTCATAATCGTACATAACTGCCAGCTTCCTCGCAAGTGGAACGTTGGCTACTTCTCATATCGCTACTTGACCATCCGTTCATAACTTCATATTCCAATCCACCTTCGCCTCACAGGTCAAAGTCCAAGTCGCACTTCTGCTTATATCGGAGAGATTTCAAAATTCTCAGCCGTTTTTCTTGTCAGACTTTTATGAAACCCATGTAAATCTTTCGCGATGTCGTGCTCGCTACCTTGTTGGTGATCCCCGCGAGTCTGAAAGGCCGCCCACCCACCCACTGGTCACCGTGTGTACAAAACACACATAGATCGGCGACCAGGCCACAGGCCGTACGGTCCTAATAGCAGTGCTCGAATTGGAAAAAAAGAGGTGGCGGTATGGTATGTGTTAACTGCCACCATCGCCCCTGGCGGAAAAGTAAGTTCTCCTAGTAAATAGAGTGTACAGTCTATCCTGTGAATGGAAGAGTTGCAATTTCGGTCACTTTGAGTTGTGATTTTCGCTTTTGAGTTCCCAACCCTCGGCATGCTTCATTCTTCCCGTAGCAACAGCGCCTGGTACACCGGTGTATTGTTCATCAAGGTTCATTCGAAGATCGCTTCTTTATACGTTTCATGTTGTGCCGTTTGATTAGTCTTGATCATTGCTAATCAATATCCGATTGTTTCGCTGTCAGAGATAAGTAATTGAACCAGCAGTTCAATGTCTCGCTAATCTTTTGAGAAGTGACAGGCACCGTGTTTTGTCCCTGGGGGCGCCGCCATGGACCTTGATCGGTCGTTCAAAGAGTTTGCCTAACGAGTGGGTGCGATCGGAAATCAAAACACTAGACCTACTTGGAAGAGATACCGGAATCAAGGATTGCGATGATGACAAGGTTTACTAATTTGAAGCCATTTACACGGCTAGTGTTAACGAGAAGAATATTAAAATCATTTGCGTTAATACTAGCCGTGTAAATGGCTTTAACGCTGTAATCCTTGCAATATTAATGTCTCTTCAAAAATGCCTGCCTACTCGAGAACTCGAACCCAGGACCTCTTGATTGCATAGCAATTGCCAAGCAATAGCAATAGCAATAGCAATCTACCAATTGCTCGAGCAATTGCCATGTAATCAAAAGGTCCGGGGTTCGAGTCCTCGAGTAGGCACGCATTTTTGAAGTGATATTAATCTTTTTCAGATTGCGATGATCTTTTTCCGTGCTGAAAATTAGCGTAGAATCCCGGATATAATCATTGGATCAAACTTCCAGTATCAACGAGGACTCGAACCACGCGATTACAGATTTGGGGGTCCTTTCACGTCCGTCAAGGGTGAACATGAACCTGATTAGTTGTCGCCCTGGTGATTAATAGTTAACAAGAAGATTTAAACTCACCCGGGTATCTATCAATCATTTCGATGCATCTTTAACCGAGTGAATATTCAGTTCTGCTGCAAGCTGACATAGGATAGACTGTAGCTATCTAAAGCGCATGAAGGATACGTCAGAAGGCCAAGGTTTCTGAGCATGCGCGGGCGTAATGAGCAATCGCCAAATTACGCGATTCGCGTGTTTTTAGACTGTTAAATTTCTCCTCCGAGTCCGATCTGACCGCCATCTTTAGTTGTTTCTATCGAGGTGGCTGTTGTTTGTTAATTGCTTTCCAGTCACTCCAAAATGGAGACATCAGCTGGCCGTGGTGTTGGTATCGAGAAGGCGTAAATATGATTGGAACCATGTCATCATGGCCGTGGTTGTGATTTAATGGCGTCCATATTTGATGAATTGCCACTTTGTGAAAAAGTTCGTTATTATTGCTACCGACTTCAGCTGATGTAGCTTTCGTGTTTTGAATTAAAAAAAAAGAACTGTACGTGGTAGTCGGCGGTGGTAGGTAAGACTAATAAGTGCATGCTAGCGTATATTTTTATTTATAGAGCCAGCGAGCGAAGTGAGTGAAGCGTCTTCTATTCAACTCTTGATGCATTATATTTTTGTTTTTTTGGTGCGCCACAGGCCACACGGAATATCCGATCGAGCTGAATTTTTTTGTGAATACTGGCCCGAAGCTTACATAAATTCGTACAGTTTTTGAGCCTAATCGGGTCAGTTGTTCTAAAAAAAATGTTTGAAAATCACAAAAATTTCCTATGATTTACATTTGGAAGTTTTAATAAAAGAAGTTCTTTACTTATTAAATATTAAAGACTCATGTCTTCTGTCTAATTTCAGCACTAGTATTCAAAAAAAGAGTTAATTAACTGGGTTAAACTGCTGAAAACTTCTAGCAAACAGTTGCAGTTTGTTTGTTAGAAGTTTTCAGCAGTTTAACCCAGTTCATTAACAGTTTTTTATGGAATCACTTGTTTTGATAATTAAATTGATCAGTCAAATACTTTATTACGCCGAAAAAGTCAGTATGAACTATGAACTCATTTGACACGACACCTAATTGCATAAAGTTTTTCTAGCAGAGTTCAAATCAGATTTGTATTTGGGACGGACTTAACCCACAAGTATCATTTAATTGATTAGATTATCAGATTAAACGATTATCAGACACATCGTTTAGGGTCAGGATATTAGTGCAAAATCCAAGAAAGATATTAAAATAATATCTTTGGTAAAATCGCCACTATATCCGAGGATCCACCCACTCATACGTTTTAATCCAAGACTCTACAAATCCACACTCGAGACTCTAGAATCCTCAAAGCGAGGTTTTGTGAAATTTACGGACTTCTGGATCCAGCCCAGGGGGCCAATTCACGTACATTTTCTTAGCCCCACCTAGCCCTGTGTTGTGCTATAGGGGGTGGCTCCAAGGGG
>QKMV01002990.1:0-12183 GCA_003287335.1 Lednia tumana
GTACGGAAAATGCAAGCCTAATCACGGATAAGTAGAATGATATAACATTAATACATAATGCAATATCGTGGCGTACTTATATATAACGTGTAGTTTTTTTATTTAACAAAACAAAATAAATAACATTCATGAATTACTCTTGGTGATAATAATGCACATGCAGCCACTGATGATTGTCTGGCTGCAGAATTTTGTCAGTATAACTGTATTCTCAGGATAAGCAAAAATCACAAAATGTTGGATAATTTTGATTATATTTATTTTCTAATTGAAATCCATTGGAAAGGTGAAGTTAGCGGTGATACAGCCAATTTTTTTTTCACTTCACCCAACTTGAAGTAAAGAATACAAAAAAGTATATAACATTTTGCAATATGCAGGGAACACCGAAATTAGCCGGTTCAAGCCAGTTTTAAAACCAATATTTTTTGAAAGAACAAAACCGGGAATACAAAAAGGTAAGAACAAAAAGCAAAACTTCCAACGCTTTCAGTCCATTAAGAAAACTCTAAAAATGACTTTGGATCTTGATAAACATATCCAATGTTGGCCCATGCTGGAAATTGTTTTAAAATTTGTAACGGGGGATTTTAATCTCGGAAGTTGCCTCAAATCCAGCTTTGTTGCCATTGTTCAAACCCTATTTCCCTCGTTACGAGTTTATTTCTCTACCAGTAGCTTTCTTCTCTACGAATCAACTACGAATTCATCGACAAATTTCGTAATACTCACCAATGTCGGGCGTTGCGTTGAAAATATCGAGGTAGGAGCCCTCTCGAGACGTTTTCCTGTCCGATCTCGAAGACGTGGATGAGTCGATCGTTCTAGCGGCACTGCCCGCTCGGCTGCCCCTCTCCGCCACTTCTCCCGCCGGCGCCGCATCCAGCCCAACATTTTTAGCCTCGTCCATTTTGGCCCCGCCTTCATCAGACTCTAATTCTGGTGTCGACTCTTTGAAGTTAAAACTCTGATAACCAGAACTTTCGCCTATCGTCGCTAAGCTATCTGCATTTTTAACTCCATCGCCGCCGACACTTTCACTCGACATATCACAACTACCATTACGCGGCACAGCATCTATCGGAGGACTATTTCCGTCGTAAAGATACACCCACGAATAGCAGGCTTGAGCACAGTTTCTTATCCTCGAACGAGCGTCGCACAGGTACGCATGGTAATTCCCATACAGACTCTCGCCGGGTTTGAGACCGTAGAGTGGCAAAGAGGACGGCTGTTCAGTGGACGGCCGGCGGCCCAGGGAAAGATTGGCGGGCAAGGACGGGCTTGGCTCCATGTGCGGTCGGATAGGCTGAACACACGTCGGCGCCAATGAGAGGAACTTGTCGGAACTACGACAATAAGGGTCCACGTCGCGGATTCGCGCTCTCTGGGACAACATGACATGGGTGCAGGGTATCAGGTGGCGGAAAACTAATGCGAGCATGATGTCTTCACAGTTGAGATCTATTAGCGTCTCAAATAATGCTAGGGAAACCAGGCACAGCTGTAACAAACCAGTCGAGAAAAACTATCAGCCAAAAAACCGAAAAATAAAGATTAAATTAAAAATGCCATTTGACGATTTACACACTAGTTTTTCTGGAGTAAAGAAGGACTATACTAAAATGTAGCTCTATAATGAAAGCATTAAACCACTATTTTTATCCCGCGGAACACGCAAAAAGTCGCCATTTAGCAAATCGTCACCAAGCCACACCCTGAATCTGAGACTAAAAAGTCACAAGCAACATAATAGTTCACTTTCCACAGTACATACCCTAGTTTTTGAGCTGATCCGGTTGATGATGTTGTCCAGTATTCGATCGTTGTCGTATTTGTCTTCAAGCAAGAATCGAATGAAAGAGCGCAACAAGCCAGGCTCAGTAATGCTTCGTATAAACAAGTCAAGATACGCTGTCGCTGCGATCAGCTCTTCAGCCGTGCTCTGAAAGAATATTTCAGTTACCTTTCCAATTTAAATTTATGAAAACAGAAGTTATTTATAAATAAACCTTCGTTCATAGAACACATTATTCCTCCATCAACTACGACAAACAAAATCAAAAATGGATTAAACGCTAAGTTACGAAACGACACAACATGCAAAACATTTTGCAAACCAATTAAACAATGCCAATGCTCCATCTTTGTGGAAAGTGTTAGGAATCAGAATTTCACCCAAAACAATGATACAGAGCAGATCAAGCTTCAACCAATGCAAGTTGGAACTCATTGCAATGTGTACCTTTCTTTGTGTGGCAAATTTCTAGTTCCTTAAGCATAAAGTAAATACGGGTTATCTGGGGTAGTAAGTAGCAATGATTAAAAATGGGTATGATATCTGCTGTTTTTGAGGAACTGGGACATTACATATCAACAGCCAGCAATTGCTCAAAGGAATCATGGAGCATTTAGGAGACAGCTCAAACAGATTTAATTAAGCAACCTCATCTATAGGTGGCTACTTAAAATTTTAAATCGTACTTGGTTCACTAAATTGGGAGTCGGTTAGAAGGTACTAAAGTTATAGGTAACCCTTATTTACTCTGTGCGTGTACAGCCCGAGTACAGGAATGTGTTAGTGTGTTACGACGAATGGTGTTAGATAGGAATGCATTCCATCGTTAGCAAAGCAGGCAGCGAGGGTTAGTCTCTCAGAACCGTATTTTAACGCCAGTGTACTGACCGCTTCCTGGGGTGTGTCTAAGCGGTCCACAGAAATCCCCACCGAATCCTGAGCCAGAATAACAATACCACAATGTCAACCATGATCCCACACAAAGCTCACAATTGATGAGACGTCATGTCTCACACAAGACAACACAAACTGCAATGCGTACCATCGTGAATGAACCTATCGAAGATTTTTGCTTTCTTAAAATGAATTATGATGACATTTACTTCAACCAAGCTGACAGTGATTATTTATGTGTGTAATGTACAATAATTATTTTGCTGAAGTGATTTGCAACCAAACAGTAAAAAAGCTGCAAATTTGGCCAATAGCGGTAATGAATTAATGAATATTTAAAATTAAAAAATCTAATATAATAACGGTGCTTCATCAACCATAAGTGTGGCGCATTAAAATTATAAGAGAATGAAGCGAAGAGTTCCTCCTACCTGAAGCAGAGCTGGGCCCATTACAGGAATAAGGAATCCCTGGTAGAGCAAGTCAAGCATCTGCGCTTTCACAATGGGATGAGCCACTTGGACGACAGCGTTGCAAAATTCGAGCGAGTTCATGAACATCGTCAGTTCGGGCATTTCGTTTACGTCGTCAGGTGTCAGCCGATGCCAGTCTTCTGCTTCCACGATGATCTTACGGGGAAGAACTGAGTAGAGACCACCCAAACCCGTCACCAAAACCTGTTGGAAAGAGGGAATTGATAAGTTTTTGCTTAAAGTTTGCTTGCCTGCATTATATTTTCTCTCACATAGCACAAAAATTACCGGGCATATGTCGGAGTGTTCTGCAATGTAGGCACCAACATTTTCATTCTTTTTTGAGAGGGACATGCAGAGGAGTAATGCATCGCGAGCTTGTTGGCCAATACCGCCTTCTCGGTGAACAAATGGGATTAAAAGTGTAAAGATAACGAACCTAAAAGTACATTGAAAATGATAAATACATTTTTATAAAAGAATGTATGGTAGTATAAATTCAAGCATTGCATTTGTTGAGTATAAACGTACTGTGCTTGGCCTTGATCGGGTGAAGCGTAGAAAAACAGGTCTAAGAGCTCCACGTTGTGCATCAACGAGACGCACAGCTGATTTAGAAGTACAACTAAACGCTTTTCCACTTCGACGGGGAAACATTCCCCGGCAGAATTCGTAAGAAGCTTGAGCAGCGGACGGAGAAAAGGCTCGTGGACTAATAGCTGATGCCGAGAGTGACTGACGAGTAGTTCGTACAGTTTCAATTGTTCTAAGTGGATTGCATTGCTGTACCTAAAAGCACCAGAGTTGAGGAGATGAGCATCCAAGAAATGATATTTAAATTTGAAATGTCTAGCTCAGTTCCTTGTAACAGCTAAGCTTATGATTAGTTAAACTGAAAGCTAGCACATCTTGTTAAGCAAACAAATTAATCAATAGAAGCAAATCTTCTATTGAGGGCAATGTGCCAACTGGCAAACTTTGCATCTGCATTGAAGTAGGTATGATGTATGTATGCCAATACAAATATGTATGTACAACATATTAGTAGATATGTTCGATCATAATGTTAATGTTCACACAAGTTTGCCATAAGTAATCAGATTTTATATGTACGTCAAGGAATATAATACAAATAGGGTATGGAGTAGATACCACCTACATCTATATGCTTTTGTTCAACTATAGTATCTCTACTCAACCAACATTTTCTGATTACCTGCCCGTATGAATACTCCAATCGTATAATTTGTCAAGAAGATTTTCGCTGAGTAGATGTTCTAAGCATGGCCATGGCGCTTGTCGGTTTTCATTGCCCGTCGCTGTGGTTCTCAGTTCAAGCAACAGTAGGGTAACCATGTGATCTAGGAGATTGACGACGCCAACAACGTCATCTTGAACGGGAAAACCGACCGGTGGTCGTGTCCGTTCTATTATCTCATAAATTTGTTGCCAATGCTTTTTGAAGCTGTCGAAGCATGCTGTCGGATCACATTCTTTCGGAGGCGACTCAGATGGCCGTCTTCGAGTAAAGCTAGCTCGCAGAGGACTGTTTCGAAGCCAACTCATTTTAACCAGCTAGCTGGGGTGTAGAATCATTCTGCGGGCCATTAATGATTGATTAAAAGAAATACCTTTGTATTGTATGAAGGCTTATCAGGTGGTTGAGTTAAGCCTTCTTGATAAGGTGAAGAGGAGTGACACTTTAATCTTGCTCTCTCTTTTGCAACAATTGATTTAAATGTCAAAATTCTTCGTGTAGACCGGAAAACAAGTCGTCTTTAACTTACTTTACACACTTACATCTCTACAAACCACGTCCAATAACAGTTTAATTGGTAAAAAGATACACTTTGACATTACACCACAATCCTAAAGACAACACGATACGATAGGCCTATTGTGGGGGTGGGAGTATCAAGGGAATTCCCCTTCTTGCCCCTCCCTCCTGTTTTCCGTTCCGTTCAGCTCGTTAGTTTTCCTTCAGCCCGTCCAGTGTTGCCATTTGTCAGAGCTGCAAAATGGCGTCAAGTTCGAAGGATGTGAGTATAAATTCTAGAAAACTTTTTCTCAATATTGGGTTAAACACGGTAATATTACCGTCTTGATAATTTGATACATGCTGTTCCAGTTAATCGGTTCAAATGAAATACGGCATCCTTTATTGCGAATGTTAAAGCGTGATTGAATATTAAAGCACCGAATTGAGGTTAATGTTATGGTTAATTGACAGATCTGAAATATTGTTGCCTGTATTTTTTGTAAATTGCTTATTAAGTAGCTCACCGACCCATCTAGTGAAGCTGCTAGACAACTTTGTAGCTCGTGTGATCTTCCCACAAAAAATGTGTGTGTATTTTAATTTTATGTTTAGTAAAGTGTAATTAATATATATAATTATTGCCTCTCTTGATCAGAAACCAGAAGACCATCGTCGCAAATGGGACAAAGATGAGTACGAACAGTTGGCAGCGGATAGAATTCAAGAGGAGTATGATGCACAAGAGAAAGCAAAACAGAAACCTCCACCCATCCGGAGAGAACTACTAAAGCAGCGAGATTACCGAGTAGATCTCGAGTCAAAGCTGGGCAAGAGTGTTGTCATTACAAAAAATACTCCTTCATCACAAACAGGAGGATATTACTGCAATGTTTGTGATTGCGTTGTAAAAGACTCTATCAATTTCTTGGATCACATTAATGGAAAAAAACGTAAGGGAATTGCCTTGTAATATGATTCAACCACTTTGTTTACCTAAGAACTTTGATATTTAAACACCAACATCCATGTTTTTGTTTGTAGATCAGCGTAATTTGGGAATGTCCATGAGAGTAGAGAGATCATCTTTAGATCAGGTCAAAGGGAGGTTTGAAATCAACAAAAAGAAGATGGAAGAGAAGAAGAAGGACTATGACATTGAACAGAGGGTGAAAGAATTAAGAGAAGAGGTACGTATTGCACGTTGCCATTTCACTAGTGTTGGGGAACTTGTTAAAAGTTCACTTGATTAATTTAAAAGTCAACGTTTAACATTCACGGTCGTCAGATCGAAAGTGAACTTTTAAAGTTCAAGTTAAGCAAAAATTGAATTTAGTTCATGTAAAACTTCACTTGAAATTTATTTCGTTAGTTGCTAATTTGTCTTTGATGTGAAAAAGTCCCTTCTTGTATAACTATTCAAGTTGAGTGCAGTTTATTATCTGAAAACGACTGAAAGGAAATGGAATATCTTCTGCTCGTGAACTGTCACGGTCAGTTGGAAAACTTCCTAGCATGTCATGTTTGATCTCCAAAAAACCGAGTTCTCACTGGTTAACTCACTGAGAATGAACCAATAGAAAGTCAGCTTGCTTTTGTGCAGAATGCATCTCATTTTTCACAAGGAGGGTAAGAAGGCATTTGTGAACACTTGAACTAAGAACTTAAAAATTCATTAATAATTTTAAACACCTCCAAGTGAAAATTTCGTTTCAGAGAACTAAACACAATCATGCCATAGTGAAGGTGTTGTTTTGAAAAGTTAATTCTCCAACACCGCATTTCACGTAACTTAACCGGGTATACTCAACGCAGGACCTAGGGCCAGTTCTACCCGGCTGCATCCCCATTAATAAACCTTTCGGCTGAGACTTCTGTTGTTATTTCAGGAGGAAAAACTAAAAGAGTACCGAAAAGAGAAGAGGAAGGAGCGTAAACGAAAACTTGACGACGACACCAACGAAGGAACAAATGAACCTGAATCGGAGCTTGCAGCCATCATGGGTTTTGCTGGCTTTGGAACGTCTAAGAAATGAGTGACGCGACACACGAAAACCCAAATATTGTATTTATTTTATTTTAAATGGCATTTTGTCATTTCTAACATCTATCTCCATTATAAATTTTCTGGTCAATAAGTAAATATACTTAATATTAAAGATATGCTTGAGACCAGTAAGCACATCCCTGTTACAATACATTTTTTACATGTTTCTCTCTCTGGATATAATAATTATAGTTTACATAAATGAACCATAAAAGCCACAATATAATATATATCTACTGCCTGATGTATAAAAAATATTTTGAAAATCTGTAAGACCCTGTAAGTAAATGCTTCCTGCCTAATTAGTAATAATTACTAAGCAATGATTACCTACTAATTCCTGAGTTACCTAAAACAATCTCGCACCCTAACGACGTCATAAGAGCAGTACAAGGTTTATTCTGATTCTGGTAGACACACTGCCCAGCAATCCATGTTGACCAAACTTCTAAGTCCTCTCCTAAAAGAACAAAATCGGCATCAGCCCCAAACTCTAGTGTCCCTTTCTGCTTTTCAATGTTGATGGCTTGCGCAGGATGAAGTGTTGCTGCTTCAAGGGCATCGACGGTCGAACAAGCTGTAACATTTTTTTTCCGTAAGTTGAGTCGAAAGTTTGGAAGTATGTTCATCATGCCCTATCAGATCAGTCCACTAAGTGTGGAAACATGCTGCATAGGTACCAGATTGCCAATCCTCGGATTTGATTTGTCTCATTACAATTCGTATTGTGTGTTGCTAGTCAGTGTATTGTAGACCACGGCAATCAAGACGGATTGACAATGCGACGGATCCCATCCGCGGGTTGACATTCTGTCAAATTACTATTTATACCCATTACAATGGAACAAATCGAAATTAACCTATCGCTTGAAGTTGCCATTCATTTTTTTGTTTCAGAAGTTCTTCAGTGAACTAGGGGAAGCAAAGGTTAAAGAAATTGCCCCTCGTGCATTCAAAGGTATCACTTACAAGTAGCTTCCTTGAAGAACTGAACACATTTGTTCATGGTGGCAATGCTGCCACAAAGAGTATTGGTCCCGGCAACGAAAGCCTTCCGATCTTTCACTTCAATAACCATTTGGCCAATGTGATGGGTCCCCTCCTCCAAACCCATGGCAGATATAGCGTCAGTGACTAGGACCAGACCTCGCGAATTAGTTCTGTGAGCAATACGCAAAGCTGCTGGATGTGTGTGAACCCCGTCTGCGATTATCCCATAATAGATGTTGCGACCTTTAGGGATGGCATCCGATGTAAGGAGACCTACCAGACCAGGGTCACGATGGTGAAACTAGTGAAAAAAATAATATGGTCAGATAATATTGTTCACCCTATAGTAGGTAATGGATACCAAAATTAAAAATGTAAAAATGAATCGTTACCGGGAGCATGGCATTAAAAAGGTGTGTTAACAAAGACGCTCCGCTCTTAACGGCAATCTCTCCCTCACTTAGATTTGCCATGGAATGACCTAAAAAAAAACTATGTAGTTGTGCCAAGCCTACTTCTAGTTAATAAAAAACGTTACTATCAACAATCATAAATCTGTATTCAGACCACATTAACATACGTACGTACCGAGAGACACTGTCACTCCTTCACTTGTCAATTTCTTGATCACATCTAGAGCATTCTCAATTTCTGGAGCTAATGTAACAATCTTGATGTGTGAAGTTGATCTGTAAATATCCAAGACTGAATCGAAGCCCTGGGAGTTAGAAAATACCGTTAGCCAACTAATGTAAGGATTTGGGCTGTGATTATTCATTTAGTTTATTAAATGAAAGTTACCTTATCTAGTGGAATTATGTATTCGGGTGGATGGGCACCTTTCTGTTTGATATTTATGAATGGACCTTCAACATGGGCCCCTAGAACTGTGGCACCTGAAGCCCCTCCAGCCCTCTCACCAATGTGTGGTAATACATGATCGTACACGTTGGCAGGTGACGTGACAAGTGTTGGGCAGAACGACGTTACCCCATGAGCTAAAATTCCTTTGGCAACTATATTGACACCATCCTTGATGGTATCAACATTATATGAGAAATCAGTTCCAAATCCACCTAAAATATGGAGATTACATCAGAACGCTCAAACATATTGATTTAATTTAGGTACCCTCTATGAGTCACCCATTCAGTTACCATTAATTTGTAAGTCAATGAAACCAGGGGAGATTAGGGCCGCCTTGCAATCAAACTGCTTAGTGGCATATTTTTTCTCATCAAAGAACACTTTTTCAGGGTCCAAAATTTTTCCATCTCGCACCCACAAGTCCTCTTTAATGATTTGATGATCACGAAGAATGGAGCAATTTTTCAGTTGCACTATGCTTGAAGATGAGTTCATTGCACTCTTAGTTATTCACTAGTTTTAGCGGTTATTACAAAATTGATCTAAATTAAATAACAGCATTGTCTGTCAGTTCATCTAGTAGGTACGCCCATCATCACTAATAATACATACTTTTCATTGGCACTGTACATGAGGGCAATGTGCGTTCTATAGCCAATCAGGGACTGTTCCTTCCCCGCTCATTTCCAAACCTAAAGGAGCTGACGACAGAGTGTGGAAGCTGAAACCTATGATAGTTTCCCAACAGATTGGTCTGTCTGTCTGAAAAATTGAATCAAAATACTTGCACAAGAGTAGCCGATTACAGTAGTGTATAAAAGCGCCTATCGTAATAAGTTTAAATGGTTCAGTCGAGCTAGCTACACATGTTGGGTTAGACACTTGATAAGCAAATCATCCTCACCTCACATATCCAAAATATTTGTAGATCGATATTGGTGTCTGCTTTCAATAAAAATTTGCCTCAGTTTCGAATGGGTGCAAAGAACAACAAGTTATGTGAAATGTAATAATAGATAATACGCCGAAGAAGAGACGGAAAACAGAATTCAAGCTCCTCGTGTAGGTAAATAGACCAAATTCGAATTTACTTGGGTGGTGCACTAGCGACTTGGTATACCCTGGATTTTTTTGTATGAAAATATTTCCCTATCATTAAAAAATAACCGAAGAAATAACAATGAAAATCATGATAACGCAATTTCATTTCTGTAAAATGCACAGAATATAAACGCTTGGAACGGGATCTCAATGAGCGAATGGCTATCAAATATCAATCAATCATTTTCCTGTCTACCAGCTATACCTTCGACATATTTTATTAATAGTTTTAAAAACCAGTGAAATTAAACGTAGTATAGATTATTTTCGTAACTTTTTTGGAGTAGAAAAAGTGAATCTATAATTTTCTAGTTTCGTTCACTATTATACTATAGGCACTGGAAGGGTTAGTATAGAATACAATATTTGGTATTTTTTATTAATATATCTAATACTAAAGATACTCGTTGTTAAAGATGGCAATACTCTTACTGGGTATAGTAACATAACGGCTGCTGGATCACACGTTTTTTAAGTGTGTAGCACGTGGACGCGAAAGATACATTCCTCACGATTGGTACCTGAGTAATAGGAACAACTCGACACCTATCGCAATACCACAATCTTGCCCTATTTTTTCGATAGGTCGTTCATTTTATCCTCGAACACGCTTAATCTAATCGAAGTCGTTAAGATGAAATCAATCTCGGCAGCTAACAAAATTACGCATTGATTACCAATCAACGATTTGCCGAATAGAGAATGCCGTTAGAAGAGATGAAATTTATTTGGCGTCTTCGCTTTGCGGTGGGTCGAATACCTGTCCACCGACGAGGTCAATTTTAGGTCGCCTAACAGTGTACATATTCCCAAGTTACACTAGCGAAAAATTCGCGATTACCATCACGAATTTGATATTGGATTGGGTTTGGTACGTTCTTAAGGCGCGTAATCATTCTTTGTGTGGATGGAGCTGGTTTCCAGTAGCTGTCAAAATCAAACCTTTATCATGAACAGTGCGATAATTAACAGAGAGTAGAGACATTGTAATTGGAAATGCATCATTGATATTTGCTCATTTGCATAACAATTAAAACAGAGCAATTAATGTAAATCTTATTGAAATTAGGGCAATTATACCGGATCCAAAAAGAAACAGTTTGTAGGTAATAATTTGTTTGAAGAATATATACTCCAATGACGTATTTTTCCTTGCCACGCAAATTTTTCCACCGCGCCATCGATAAGACAATCACTCAGTCTATAATGTCTCTTGGAAGCTTTGTTTACCTCGGTTATCTGTTATTATGTCTCGGTCAGATCACTTGCTCTCTTATAACTTACAAGCCTGCAAAATGAGTCCTCCTATCCTACATGCTAGTTATCTATAACATGTCTCTGGATAGTCTGTATACTCGTATCCCATTGAGCGACTGCGACACACTCACGATCAACTCACCTTTCTGTTTCTATTATGAAGTACAGGAACACCATTGTACCTTGATAAGTTGTTGATCAAAGGTATAGATATTAGCAATACATTCCTTCATTGCTGTTTTTCTTCGCTATAAACTTTGATAAAAACCTGATGCCTTTACCCTGCTGACGACAAATCCCATTGAATTGTGATTTCTGCATTGGCCAAACAAACATGATCGATGCGTGACTAATCTAGTAATTTGCATGTCCATACTTATACGTGCATTTTAGTCATTCAACTCACATTACTTTATCGAAAATTATTGCGAATTGCGTACGCCGAGACATGCCAATCAGTCTCGCGATTAGAACTTTCACCGAGATCTTGCAGAAATAACGCTCAGTGGTTTTCATGGGCAGGAATTTCGAGATGCACTCGAGCAAGATTACAAACGGTGTTTTATGAATTGTGGGAAAGCCAACGATTTTTTTCCAATTTACTCATCACATTATTCATAAGTTACCGTTTATTGCGTATACGCACGCGGCTTATACGGCAAAAAGTATTGCTTTCTTTCCTAACCAGTTCGCTTATTATACGGGCCACGACACAATTTTACAACTGTTTTAACTATATGGAGGTATGTTTGCTGAAATCTAGCTTTTCATCATCCATTGATCATCCATCATCCATTTTCCGATTGGGACGTGTAGTATTAAAAAAAAAGGAAAAGGATCCTATATACAGAAGGTGTCTTCCAGACCTGGCCAGGGGCGGCGCTAGGGGAGGGAGAGGGGTGGGGCCGACTGGCACGAAGACATTCCCGGGGTGGCGGTTGCCCCCCCCCCCCCCCCCCCCCCCCCCCCCCCCCCCCCCCCCCCCCCCCCCCCCCCCCCC
>QKMV01002991.1:0-12181 GCA_003287335.1 Lednia tumana
ACAGAAATGGACCTTGGTATGAATGGTCACCCATCCAACCTTTGGTCCACCGCAATGTTGCTTAACTTCGGTGATCTGACGAGTAGCGGTGTACCCAACATGCCAAACCGTTCGGTAAGCAGAGCTTTAAAAGAGGAATCGAAAAACGATCAGCGAATTTTTCAAGTGTCAGATTTATTACTTTCTCAACTCCGAGTTAAAGTGGGAGTTGATCGTGAGATGCCATAGCATGATAGCAATAACCGATCAGAGGCAACGAAATTATTTTGTTTCTTAGAGCTAAGAGTTCAAAAGTTCGTAAAATCTCCACGCTAATTTTGGTCTGCAAGGTAGTAGACATGTGGGTAAAAACTCTTTGAAGACCTTCCCACAACTATCAACTATAGCGAATCCTTATCTCTGGAGATACTGTAGGCTGTACATTGATTATTGAATGAATATAATCTTTCTAGAGATAACAAAATATTCCTATCAGATGGAACGTTGTTTGGTCAGAACTTACAGACAATCTTGCGCTGAAATTGGGTTTGTCCCGGATTCGATCGTGGGGATTTTCTAGCTCGCTCGTGGTTGCTCGATTGTTTTTCCCTAACAACCACTCCAGCTGCATATAATGGGTCGGTTCCTTGAAAACAGGCTAGTACCTACATCGAGTACATAACGAGTTTTGATCGAACTATAGTGATGTAGCTAGATATACAAGTGCTAGCACCACCCAACATTCGTCAAATTCACGGACTCGGTGCTGCATTTGCCGTCAGCGATGATAAGCCCCGGCGTGAGACCATGGCGTAACAAATTACAAGCCACCATTTCTACCAGACGATTTCTATCATGGATATATACATGTGACGTACTAACAATGATCGGTTCGACATCCCAGTCGTTCCTTCTAGCACTTCGTCGTTTCCTCCCTGCCTTCCAGGCTTGGCTTTACCAGCGAATGGCGATTTCAATTTCCTGCCTTCGTTCTTTCATAGATTTCATAGCAAAGCCGGAGCGACTGATTATCTGTTAGCTTGTCTCGCCAGCGATCAAGGAGGTGGTCGCTATTTTGTTGTCAAGGTAGTTCATTCGTGGTTAATAATAACTCGGAGGGGAAGCACAGAAAATCACGTGACCATGGTAAGCATTTAAACTTTAAACACCACTCAATGTTTACTGTTTTTATTTGCAATGCGAACATTGGCTTACGGCGATCAAGCGAGTAGGTGAGCTGTAGGCAAGGTCGTCAGCCGGTGCTTGTAAACAAACTGTTGTCGTGAGTTGGTATGTTATAAAGCGGGAATACCTACTTCTGCCAACGACCAGCGCAAGGCAAGGCAACAGTAAACTGCAACTGCCAGCAAGGGATTCCACCCGCTCTGGGGGTTTCGTATTGTACGGTGTTACCATAGAATGTGTTACCTATAGTTTTTACATTTCTCACTTTAGAGTAAATTTAATAACAAACAATATAACAACAAGCTAGAAGATTCTAGCTCGTTGATACGTATTAAAATGACTTGTGCCGGTACGGTGGTAAGGCCATCGTGTTACCTTTGTTACGTATGGACAAAAATGAATGGCAGTCACTGTCTTTAACAATTCGTTGTAAGCAAACAAATCCCCCGGAAGTACGAAGAGGAGCATTTTTAATCCTGAACCAGCAGTCTATATTTGTTTGTAGTGCCGACAAAGATAAGTAGTGTGACCGTGTGATCGCTGTGATAATGCTATATACATTTGTCATTCAACTGCGTCGTTATACAACACATATTAAGTAAATATTATCAGGTCGGGCCTTTGATAACAATTCCTAGACATGAGCTCGGACTGAAATCGCGGTGACCTCACGATTGTACTGATTTGAAAATAAAAACACGAGAAAAGACCAAAATTGCCGTAATTTTGGCTAAAACGCGTAGTTTTTCTGTAAATGTGCGTTGATATTATCTTTGCCCGGAGACTATCGCGCCCGAACCCAGCTTACTACTGAAGGGCTACACCCTCTGACCTATGTCCCTCCGGAAGTCCACTATTTTAATGTGTCCCGGCTAGCGCCGCCGCCACTGCTCACGACGACCTCGATACATCCCCCCAGCCGGTCGATTTTAGCTGCGTGGGGCTGCATGTCTGTCGCCATGACGATACTGCATCTCCGCAGCACGACTGGGTCACGTCGATATCTTCGCTCCTGAATGTAGCTTGCGGATCGGGATGAGAACGCACAGAGAAATGTCTATAGTACTAGACAGTACACCTACATATTATAGTTCGAACTTCCGACTTCGCCATATAGTTTATAGTTGGTCATGATATTCAGCAATTTGGTTTGGTTGCATATGGTATTGGTTGCACTGCACCGTGCTCGATCGAAAGCGGTAATCGGAAAACGACAGGGCAAACCCTTGACCCTTGACCCTTGTCAAGGTTCTGGAGTTCCTCCCCGTCACCAGATAGCAGACTCCAATCTGATGATATTTTCATTTCCTTTTAGCTTTTAGCATAATAGCTTTTCCAGAGTCAAAAAGGACTCTATATAATCGTAGCCCCGTTTAAACAGGCAGTCGTAAAAATTGCGATGGATATTGCCTCTAAAAATGGTGGAAAATATCCAAAATAATTAATGCATTCTCATGAATCATACATGTGCAGTGATTAGAGACTTGAGTCAGATCTAGCAGGTGGTGGTCAATTTTCTATTGTTCCGAATTTGTTTGTTGAACTGTTTTGTTAAAAATTTCTCCTTATTTATGCCTAAAAATGAAGACTGTTTCCGTGCATACGTGTATTTTGTAAAAATTCTAAATAAGTGTTCGATGGTCATTTGATTTTGAAACGAGTATTTTATGAGACATCGAGTCTAGAAACCTGTCGGCCTAGGCGCGGAATCCTTTCAAGTGCTCCGTGTCGCATTGTTCGCCAACCGCCAGCCGCATAGCTTCCTACAACCTCTCCCGTATCGTATATATTGGTGAGTTTCCACCCCTTGGTTTCGCCCGTTGTTTGACTTCATCACGGACGTCATCACGGCCGAATTCAAGACGTTCGTGGTTTCATCATGGGTTTAATTCCAGTTCAGCTGCAACCGAGCTCAACATCGGAACGGCAAGGTGGCCGATGGAGTCATTTATTACCCCCCACCCCTCCCCGATTTACCCAGGCAATAGACGATGGCTTCCTGTTCTTGTTCTACCATTGCAACATGGGGTGGAAATGCGAGGCCCTCACAAGAATAAATGCGTCCTCTTTTATAACTTTTGCCCGCGGCCTCCACAAGTCCCATTTCTCAAACCGAGGGCAAAAATCTCCTTCGGGAGTTGGGGGATGATGGAGGCAGTCGATGGTCCGATACCTTCTGAGTTCACACTGATCGCTTTAGTGCCTCTTTGAGTGAGCTCAGTGTCTGACCCAAAGATTGTAGTATAATTAACCCAGCAAACGGTTGCTTTCAGACGTCTCAGCTGAGTTTCATGGGCATGCCCTTCCTGATTACAGGACGCCGACTTCCGCCACTCTAAGCTTGACGTCATCTGCTGTCGTCATCTGCAATCCGTTGGAACCTCCCATGATTTACTCGGAACGCGCAGTGACTCGCTCTCTTCGTGACGTCAGGACCGCGGTGCTCTTGTCTCACCGGACCTCCTCCGCCGACCCCAATTCCACGCGCGACCAACGAACCTTCTGTTACCACAATTTAGACAACGAATTTTCTTGTAAAGGTGGGTCCGGACCCATTAAGACTCGATCCAGGTTCTTGGATCTCTGTGAATCTTGGAAAAGTCCCAAGCTACCAGCTGGTGACGCACACTTTCTTGCGCCGCGCGCGTAGGTGCACACTAAGTTTGTGCGGCGGCCGTATAAAGCCGTCCGCGGACTATTTTCACGTTATTCAGCGAGCGGCTGCCAGCGTCGAGACTACCGGCGACGCACATCGAGAGGAGACAGCTAGCATCACTTCGCAGCGCGTCGGCGGAAGTGCAGGTGTGTTTCTCAAGGTTTCTTCTGAGAGTTACCGGACACTTAGAAAGATGGGGGTTGCATTTGTGGCGAGGGGCCCGGCTGGGGCGATGACTGAGGAATTGCAAGCCTGGATCAACGCGGTCCGTGTCAAGAAGACGTTCATGCGACGGCGACGCAAGACAGACCTTCGACTCGAGGCCGTCTTGGCTGCGGCCCTGCGACGCGCCGAGAACGACCTCCGCTCCAAGCAGCGACAACGCCTTTGCCGGTGGCGGTTGCTGCAGTCCGAGCTGACTCTGGCTGGAGGCACTATCGACGGCGTTTCCAAGAGAACCACGTCAGAGCAGATGCAATGGGACAAGACGAACGCCGACCTGGCTTCGCTGGACGTGTTTATGTCTTCGCTGAAAGAAGTGAAAACGGTGGCGCCGCGATGACGGCGTAGGCCGTGCGCGAAAGAAGGGAAACCCGTCTGTGATACTACTTGGTAATTTTCTCCTTTGCAGTCGGCAAAGCGATGATGAAGCCGGCATCGCGTGGGCCGACAGCGGCGGTGGGGAGCCACGTCGTCCGTGGGGACAGCGGCACGCGCGCGCTGCGCTTTGGGTTTGGTTGATTCATATTGAATTGTTGTTCTAAATGTACTAAGTTCCTTGACGGCGCTATGCGCCCACTTGTCCGCCCCTGGGGTTTGATAACGTGCGGGGGGGCGGCGAAGTCTGTTCAAGTGTCTAGTGGTCGGAAGCCGTGAGAGCGCAGTCGGCGGCCGAGGGAATGTCTCGCGAGCGGCTGCGCCCCGCGGTAAGCTTCCGTTGCCGACGACGTTGATCGTGAGAAAAAAATAAACGTGCTATGACTGTGAAATGACTGCACCACTTTATTCGACGGCGCTTGCTCTCTGCGAGTGCCGCCGACTGGCCGTTGTCTCTGTCTGTGTGTTTCCAAGATGCCCTGTCTCCCACCACTGGTTGCTGCCCGGCCCGACCTCCGCTTCGTCTACCGCCGCCCTCGACTCGAGCTAGCTTCAAACTGATCTCTGCAAGCCGGTCGGCTGAGAGCCGTCTCGATGAGACCGTAAGATGTATCAGCCCAGATTGGATGTGCCCTCAATTCCTTGGTCTGAATGCCACCGTTCTTTCGCCTTTGGGTCTCTTTTTCTCAGGTGCTAGTGAGAGGCTGGTGTCAAAAGGCTGGCCGTTAAGTCGAGGATTATCCAAACCGTGGCCGATGCATTCAAGTTGTGCTGCCGGCCGCACGCTGAAAACGTAGATTCCCGCCGTTACGAAGCCGGAACGTTCCCGTAGCGACGCACGCTGTTAGGCAGACCAGTAAGCAAGAAAGCGTTCGGTGAGCCTTTGCCCGTGGAGGGTGTTAATGAGTGGAGTAGGCTGGTTCTTGTGTACTCGACAGGACTGTTACTGTGGCAGCAGGCATACGAGGGATGAGGTAGCACCTTAGATGCTGTTGTCAGCCAGGATGAGTAGCGGAGGTCCCCACGGCAACCATCTCCCCACGCAATCCGTTCGTGCCGAGGTTAGCCGCGAGCCCTAGATGGCACTGCGGTTTGTTGATTGGCTCCGCCAGGGAAACGTTGTCGACATTGGAGAAGGAGGTTGTTTCGCCAACCAGGTGTGTGCTGTCGTCAAAAGGGAGATAAGAAGGCATGAACGATGTTGTCTGTATGCGGCCATCTGTAAATACGCAACCAGCGAGTCGGTGACCCAGCTAGCTGCGCGGCGCTGAGAGCAGGTAGGTGCAAATTTGAGTTCCCAGCCGCAGATCTGACATCGCCATCCAGGAGCCAATTGAATTGAGCTAGCGAGATCCGCAAGTTATCTACGGAGCCTCCTACACTGACCCACTCGTGATGAAACATGCATTTCTGCAAGAACTTTCGGCCCAGCCGGCCAAGGGATTTTTCTGAAAACGCCACGTCACATTGTCGGCAAACAAGCGAGAGAGATGGAAATGGAACACAGCAAAAAGGTTTATTTATTGAATTTTTTTATAAAGTACTCTTGATTTTTTTTGCGTTGCGGTTAACCGTTACTCCCCAGAAAGTGGTGTTGAACCAACGGCGTTTGGCATCTGAGCGAGTTGATTCAAGTGAGGGGCAAGCGATATACACATCATCTTTCTCTGCCGGTCAGAGAGCCGCTGGTCCACCAATGTCTGGCCGTTGATTTGATACGGGATCACAGGACAGGAGGAAAAGGTCGAGATCCCACAACAAGATGAGAAAACAATTTTTAAGTATTTACTGTAGCCTGTGGGCGCCAACGATAACTTGCTACGTAGAAGGTATTTGTGGCTATTTTTTAGATTTTAAAGGTACATCTTCAGTTCGAAAATTCGAGACCATGGTCAACATTCCACGTAGAAGGAATAACGAGGCGGAAGCTTGCAGCACGTTGGCCATTATAGGTCCATTATCCAGGCAGGTAACCGAAACTGCTCGGCGTAGAAGTAATGAACAAGTAACTAATGGTAAAGAGCGAACAAAGTAACAGATGGTCATTGAAGGTGGTAACCAAACAAGTTCAGGAAAGCATATTTTTCTACACTTTCTTTTAGTCTGAGGGCGAGAGCGCTAACATTTCCATTGCAGCAAGAATCTTTCAGGTATGGCAACAAAACAAGCTACAGAAGCGAAAGTTAAGAGCCGAGACGAAATTCGAAACGCATGTGGACCAATTTGGCGGCAACTTGCACTCTTTCCGGCTGATTTAAAGAACTGCCCAGGCAGGTAAACAAATGCTTGCAGTACTTGGTGTAGAAGCGGCAAACAAAAAATGGAGCTTTTGCTGAAAGTGGAACTCCAGAAAAGTTCAGGAAAATGGATTTCCACGTTTCTCTCTTTAGGAGGGCGTGAGGGTTAACATTTCCCTTGCAGCAAGTATCTTTCAGGTTTGGCAACACAAATGTCTTGCAAACAAAACATTCAGTAACTTGAAACATCATCCCCCATGGATGGAATAAATTGGCGGCATCGTGCACTTCATTCGCCTGATATTAAAATTTGTCCGGGCAGGTAAACAAATGCTGGCTGTGTTTGGTGGAGAAGTAACAAATGAAAGTTCAAACGGCTTCTGAAAGTGAAACCCCAGACAAGTTCAGGAAAATGGATTTCCTTACATTTATTTACTCAGCCTGCTGGTGTGAACCTTAACATGCCCCTTGCTGCAAGTACATTTCAGATTTTGTAACGGGACAGATTGGGAATTGTCCGAGCGATGCTAACCTGCAGATAACGCGAAACATCCCTCGTGGGACGAATTATTCGGCAGCAATACCGACACCCCATTTGACCGCTCTAAAAGACAGTAAAGGCAGGTAACCGTGGATTCGTTTTTGGTGTAGAAGCTACAAACGGGAAGTCGAAATGTTGGCTGGAATTTGTGGTAAAGGCTTAGATCGGGAAACTTTCTTTGCTCTTCTACCCTGCGGGTGTGAACATTAACATTTCCTCTGCACCAGGTACCGATATGAATCTGCTAATTGAAAACACTCGTTGCACAGCCGAGAGGTGAATGGGTTCGGTAGGAAGAACAAATATTCTGCTATGTTTAATATATTCAGCAGCGACTGGGTGTCCGGGCTGGTCGTCCATGATCTAGAAGTCTCGAACGAAATTCCGAACGGTCGCTGAAAGTGGAACACGGACAAGTTCAGGAAAATGGATTTATTTACTTTTCTCTCTTAGCCAGAGGGTGCCGACGTTAACATGTCCCTTACTGCAAGTACCTTTCAGAATTTGTACCGATACAGTTTTGGAATCGATAAGAGTGATACTACCGGAGAGGTAATGTGAAACATCCCTACTGACGGAATTATACAGCAGCAACCCTTGCCTTCAAGCGCTCGAAAAGATTATCGATGCAGGTAACCGTGCAAGGAACGGGAGGTTGAAATTATTGCTGAAAGCTGTTGTAAACACTGGGACTGGATCAGGAAAACATTTTCTTTGCTCTTTTATTTTAGCCTGCGGGCGTGAGCGTTAATATTTCCTCTGCACCAGGTATTTCTTGGTACGAATCTATCAAATGGAAATCCTCGTAGCACAGCTGAGAGATGAATTGATCTGGTAGGGAACACAAATATTTGTCTACGTTCAACAAATTTAGCAGCAAGAGCACGAGTGTTCGGGCTCAGTGGTACATGATGTAGAAGCCGCCATAGAAAGTTCAAGCGGTCGCTGAAAGTGGAATCCAGACAAGTCCAGGAAAATGGATTTCCTTACATAACTTAACTCTTTTAGCCTGCGGGCGTGAACGTTAACATGTCTCTCGCTGCAAGTACCTTTCAGATTTTGTAACGGGGACAGCTTCGGAACCGCCCGAGCGATGCTAACTGAGAGGTGAAGTGCAATATCCCTTGCGGAAGGAATTATTCGGCAGTAACAATTGCACCCTGTTTGACTGCTCTAGATGATTGCTAAGGCAGGTAACCATGGATGTGTTTGGCGTAGAAGCAACGAGCGGGAAGGCGAAGAGATGGCTGGAGTTTGGTAAAAGCCAAGATCAGGAAAATATTTTCTTTGCTCTTTGGCATGGGGGTGTGAGCGTTAACATTTCCTCTGCACCAGTTATTTCCTCAGACGAATCGACCAATTGGAAACACTTGGAACCCAGCTAAGAGGTGAATGGATTCATTAGGGAGATACAATACATAGTGGCGTACGACACATCGAGCCGCTAGGGCACAATTGTCCAGGCAGGTAACGGAGCCACATACAAGTTTTAAACGCAATTGCGAAAGGTTGTTGAAAGTGCTGTTGAAAATCTAGGCGGGCTAAAGGAACACCATATCTCTACTTTAAGCCTCAGGGCTCGAGGGTTAACATGTCCTTTGCAGCAAGAATCTTCCAGGTTCAGTCGCGAATCAGAGCTTCGGTAAAAAAACACTTCGAGCTAGCTGAGAGATACCTTCTGAGAAATACAGCAGCAGCTTGCAGCCTGTTCAACCGCTGTAAAACAAAGTCTCCGGGCAGGTAATGACGTAGTTGGCGTTGAGAGTTTGCACTGATAAAAGGAAGGCAGTGGGAGGTGGTGTAGTAGAAGCCTTCGGGCTTGGTCTAATTATTTCTCTGCAGCAAGTGTCTTGCAGGTTTGGTAGCTGTGAGACCAACCATGTAATGCAACCAAGGCGAAAAACTCTTGTGGAAGGAATTGATTTTGCAACAACTTTCGACCCATTCGCACAACGATTCAGTGAACGACTTGTACTGATTGTAGCAATATTCTTCTGGCAGTGATTTGCTGGCGAAAGAGGAGCCATTAGCGGAGGAAATGAAAAGATCGCTGGAAACATGGTCATGAAAGCAACCAAGCTTGTGAAAAAAAGAAGGCTCAAAATTGACTCCCCAGATGGTCTTCAAAAGTGGTCTTTCTTCTGCAGCAAGTTTACTTTAGGTAGCAGCCAAGCAGTGGCTGAGCAAGCTAGAAAATGAGAAGGAGCGTAACAGCTGCGAGGTGGAAAGCTCCAGTACAAATTCTTCGCGGACTCCCGGCTGCTTGATTCAGCCAGATGGCGTGTATTGGGTATGTGGGATTGTCGACAAGGAATGGTAATGATCGCCCAAGAATTGTGTGAAAATGCAACAAGCTCAGGAAGACCGACTAAATTGGTACTTGACTTTTCCATTTAGCCTTCGGGCATGAACAGTAACCTTTTTTCTGCAGCAACTATCTTTGCAGGCTTTTGGTGGCAAAACTAATGCGCAAGATTGAAAGATATAACACAATGGAAATTGGCCCTTCATAGAAACTATTTGTTTGGCATTAATTTTCAAGAGGCCGTGTTAATTTGCCAGGCAGCAGATTGCACCAGAACATCGAAATTAAGACTGGGAATTTCATACAGCACGGAGAGAAATGTAAAGCACAGCGAAAGGGAATGCATTCTCCAAACTCTTGTCGTAGATTCCGGGCATCGACTTCTCTTCTTCACATCAGGTGCCTGTTAGCTTTGGTAGCAGAACAAAGGTAATCTGATACAAATGTATCCTGTGGGAGAAATTTTTGCAGAAGTCGAATCTGTACTTTCTGAACTGAAAAGAGAAGGGAGATGACTGAGGGAACTTGGAAATTGTACCGGATAATCGATATACTGGAGAAAGAAGTGGATGGTTTCGTATTCTGCCATCCTAGTCTGCGGGCACCAGCTTGCATTTTTCCTTCGCAGCAAGTACCTTTCAGGTTCAGAAGCAAAGCTGTTGGATGAAAGTGCAGACCAAAACGCGAAGAACTCCCGCAGACGCCCTCGACCCTGGCGACCGACTTGACATAACTTTATCCAGTAATCAGAATGGACCAAGAATTGCAAAGGAATTCTTACCGTAACAGAATTACCAGCTCAACAGCAGATAAGCACTTTCTCTACACACAATAATGGCCTTCGGGCGTATACCTGTAACCATATTTCCGCAGACAGTATCTTTCAGGTTTGAAGAAAAGATTTTTTTCGATGCAATGGACAACAGATAGACTTTGGGTGAAACCGTACCTTTGACATTGCCGCCAGTTAAGCGCCTACCAGGATCCATGGTTCTCTGGCCAGTATTTTTGGGCAACTAAGTCATTGCTTTAGGTAGTAGGGAAATGGCTTCAGAGACTTCGAAAGAGTGCCGCTTTTAAAGCCACAAAGCATACTTCTCTAAAAAAGGCGTAATATTTTCTTTTTTATCTTTTATCATTTTAATGGCCTTCAGGAATTTACTTGTAATGTTTCCTTTGCAGAAAGTATTTTTTAGTCAAGCCATTTGGCAGTGAAGCAAAGTAGGAAACAGGGAAGCAATTGATCCAAATGACAAAATCTGCGGATGATGAGTAGAAACGGGTGTTTCTCGAGTATTGTGGAAGTATATACGTCGAGATAGGCGTGTTGACATGTGGATACACTCTGGCTGTGACCTTTGGCAGGTAGCCTAACAGCCTCTCTTCCAGCCTCGCAACTAGAAACAACCGGTCCCTGTCAAGATATGCTGCCAACTGGCGCCGAACATTCACAAAGTATTTGCAGATAAACAGTCCAATCAAGAACCTAGTAATGACCAACGAGCGAGTTGATGTAAAAAGCTGGTCCGGCGGCCACTTGAGGCCAGTACGTAGATGTCGTCGCCCACAGGTCGTAGAAACTTCTACGCCCGCTAAGGTACACGTCTTGACACCCTTTTTGTTGCCGGCTCGCGGACAAACCCGTGAGAAACCTCAGCGTTTTTTCTTTCTCGTAACACTTTGTTTTGGTCTCCTCGTGCTTGCTCACTGTAGTCCCCGTGTGCCCGAAGCAATGCTATTGATTGAACAGGAAGCATGTTACCTGCCCAGCCCTTGTTGCTGTGACCATGACTGTTCCCTGGCCGTGCATGTGTCGTCGCGTCTCAGCTCAGGTGAATATCCATTTCAATCTCTCCTCTTCATTTTTACGTACAGTCTTCCGCGCTGACCGTAAGTGTTTTGTTAGTTTTGTCTCGCGTGACGTCTTCACGTTTCCCCGTCTCGTTTGCATTCGCTTTCTCGTGTCCTCCGTTAAGTCTACGTCTCATGATTATTCAATTGGTTTCAAACGAATTTTGCGTCGCTGTGTCGCTCATTTTTACGTGCAGTCTTTTCCATGTTTTCATTTCTACTTGTCATTTTTTAGTGTCATGTCTCTAAAATAATTTTTATCAGTTTGTGTACTTGTCTCAATACTTGTACACGCCGTTCTTAGTGTTTTTAAGCGTCATTCTCGTGATGTTCTTTGTATCAACGTTCTCCCTCGGCTCTTTCATATTTTTTTTATCCCGTGATCTTCTCTTTTCTATGCGGCAGTTCGTTTTGCTCTGTATTTTTTGCCTTTCTCTAATTCATATACATTTTATATCAATCTCTTATTGTCCTTGTCTCAACTTGCCAACATTCTTTTTGGTCCTTGTCTCAACTTGTCAATATTCTTTTTGGTCCTTTTTCTCAATTTTCAACATTCTTTTTGGTCCTTGTCTCAACTTGTCTATATTCTTTTTGGTCCTTGTCTCAATTTGTCAACATTCTTTTACGTCTTCGTCACAATTTGTGAAGATTCTTTTTCGTCTTTCTTTGTCCTCATCACAATTTGTTAAGATTCTTTTTTGTCCTCGTCACAATTTGTGAAGATTCTTTTTCGGCTTTGGCTTGTCACCATTCTTTGTACTCGTCTCAATTTGTCGAGATTCTTTTTCGTCTTTGACTTGTCAACATTCTTTGTCCTCGTCTCAATT
>QKMV01002992.1:0-12180 GCA_003287335.1 Lednia tumana
TAGTATATTATAGCAGCTAGCAAGTATTTTGGCCGTGTCCGTGGCTTGCCTATGCAAAAAAAAAAAATTATACGTACCACAGGAGTGGAACACATTAGTTTCAGATGCATTAAAAACTACCGTCAGTAGCATGCCCCCCCAGGTTGACATGTTGGCCCCCCCTAATGTGAGACACTGCGCACGCCTATGACCGTAATTCTATTTTTTAATAAAAAAGCAAACACCAAAAAAACAACTCAGGTAAGAATGCAGTTAAGACAGAATTGGCAATAAAAAAATCGGTCTGATTTGGTTTCTTGTATGGCTTGCATTGTGCATTGCTTGCATTGCTGCATTTAAGATGCCGCTTTTTATTCACGGTGACTCACGTGTATTGCCGGGTTCATGGAGCTGGGATGTAGCTGGAGGTTGCCAGGCATCACAAACTGTCCTTGATTGCTGCTGTAGAGCTGCTGCAGGTATGGCTGCTGGATCACTTGGACCTGGAGGACGTACACAAAGTCAACAGTCAGGAATGGCTTTCGAGTCCCCATCGCAGGCACTCAAACAAGGTGACGCTGACCTGTCAAAGGCGCACCCTGGATTTCCAAGAGGTACACATTGTGAACATGGACGTTTAGCCATTCAGACATCAGTATCGTTTGCTATAGTCTTTACAGTGAGAGACCATACTGAGTTACACGCACAAAATAGGCTCTCTAGCCATACCTTCCTGTGTTAACTGTCACCATCACCCCTGGCGGAAAAGTATGCTCTCCCAGTTAATAGAGTTTAGTGATGTGGATTTACGTAAAAATTTCTTCTAAATTTACCGGAACAGAATTTTTAACAGAATATGCTAAAAACTCTGAATGCTACCCTGGGTGTAGTTGAATTAAATTCCAATTTGAAAATTTGAAAACTGGGGGATTTAGTTTGAAAAACAGAGTGTTCATCAGGCAGACTGCAGGCATATATATGTTTACCTACGTACACTATTCAATGAATTTAAAAAAAATGTCTACACATTCTGTGCGTTGAAGAAATAGCAATGGGCTTCTCCAGGTTACCTATTAAATCCTCATTGAAATGTGATCTTTTTTGTGTTTCTAATAGGTTAGTAGTCTCCTCAAGTCCAGATTGCATTTTATATACTATTAACAGACAGAGAATTTTTCTTGATAGGTAACAAATGTACTTTTACTTTTCTTGTGTGTTATTATTTGGCTCAGAAATGTCACTTAAAAAAATCAGAATGTGTAATGCTGCTGTAAACGCACATTTACGTCAGAGTCCTAGTTTACACCAAGTTAGTTTATACCAATCGTACCAATAGGAAGCTAATCTTGATATCAAAACCCAGGCAACAGCCCATGTCCGCAATGAACTGACGTCAGAGTCGTACAACGACAAAAACACCAATTTTGAGCGGCCAAAAATATGTAAGTAATTTTAAAAGTGGCATAGGTTGCTTGAAATATATCATAGGAAAAACGGGGAGAAGTGGGTGTGTTTGCATTTCAAGCCGATCACAATAAAGGACGTAAATTGTCACATGAAACCTACCATTGGCCGTATCAGGGCGAGATGCAGAAATAAAAGTTACAGTTGAAAGTGCTTTTAAAATTCTATTTTTGTTGAGTTTTTCCCCATAAAACTAAGATTCAGAGAAAGCATTGCTATAGATGACTCACCCGGCTATGCCCCCAGTCGCTGACTTGCTGCATGGCCTGTGGGTGGTGCTGTCCCAGGGGCTGCGGCGTGGCGGGTGCCATCGGAGGATGTTGCCCTAGCGGCTGTTGGTGCAATGTGCTCATCGTCGTCACCGCGCTCGAGTTGCCGCCTGGCTGCGGCATTGGCGCGATGGCCGGCATCGACACCGTCACCTGAGGGAGAAGAGCACATCTTACGTCAAGCTCAGTAGCATGGATTGGTTGGGCCACTGGCTATTTAGAAAGCAAAATAATATCAAAGATTAAAAAAAAATAGTAAATGAATGTAATGCCCCTTAGCTTCGCTAGACATTTTTCTGCAGTTGTGTTAAGTATTTAAAGTACGTGTTTGACTGCGGTTTAAACCGTGAAACATAGTACCAGCCGAAAATTAATACAGTTTTCAAGTGTATTTTTCGTACAGAATCTTACTTGCAGCTGGTTGTAGATTACAATAATTTCATCCTAACCACATGGCTGGACGAGAATTTAAACCCAGAACCTTTCATGGTACACAATAGACGTTTCGTAATGTACGGCTTTAGTCTTTTCTGCAAGCCTACCATGCAAGCTTCCAACTTGCTCTAAATAGAAAGCTTGCACGCAAGGTTGCATGGAACCCTGTCGCTGAAGGATTTTTGCAGCATTTGCCCTTTCACTTTGCAAGCCGAAAACTGTAAACGAAAACGAAACTTAACTACTAAACGCTAAATTAAAAAACTAAACTTAATTAAAAAATCAAACAAACAAAACTAAATCTCTATTCCAAACAAAACAAAACTAGAAGTCTGCGATGGAGTAATAAAATTTATCTAACAGTCATGAAAGCAGCGTTTTAACCGACTTATAAAGTTCTGTTGCCCTAAAGTTCTGTTCGGCTATGCCCCCGATGTTGTCCATACCTGTTGTTGCTGTTGTTGCTGTTGCTGCTGCATTTGCTGCTGCATGCCCCCTGCCGAGTTGACGACGCACTGTGTTCCCGGGCCCGAAGACACGACCGTGATGCCCTGCCCCTGCTGCGCCATGCTAACCATCTGCTGCGCCTGCTGCTGTCCCTGTGCACCGCCTTGCTGCTGCTGCTGCTGCTGCACATCCCCGTGCGAGAGCTGCACCTGTTGAAAGCGAATAACGATTCGTGTACGATTCTAAGGAAGGCGTGACGCCGCGCAAAACTGTGATGATATTACTGAGAACTACCATTAATAGCACCAGTTTGTATTTTGAAACGAAATTTTTAGAAAAAATGGAGACATGTTGTAAAATTTGAATTTTTAAATAGTACCGTACAAATCACTAGGTAGCTGTTGCTTTTGGGAGAACTTTTGAAGATTTCACGATTCATCGACTGTTTTTTCAATCTCATAGGTATGGGGTGTACAAATTACAACTTATTTTTTATCTATTCATGATGTTTAAATTTTCTGCTTTTTTATCACTTTTTGGTAAGATTATGCCTATTCTATTACTGGCCGTTAAAATTCCCTAATTCTTAACTGCAGACAATCTGATATCTTCATTTCGAGAAGTTCGGTTAAATACATTCCAAATGATGGCGGCTATTCCTACATGAAATCTCTCTCGCCACCACTTTGCTCCAAAACAGGCAATGCAAAGGATATTGATTAACTTCAGAGCCTTTTGGTTCAATTCTCCTCGTGAGATCTACCACTCTTACAGATTAATTTCACTTCAGATGTGTCATACACTGTTTAGCTCAGATAGTATGAGCAACGGTAATGAAAATCTGAGGTCTGAGGTTCGATGCCTCAAGCAGGCAGACATTTTTGAAGTGAAATTTATGTTCTTACCATTGATGAACTTCCGAATGAACTTCCGTTGTCCAAACTATCGAATTCCAAAAACCGATTCCGGGGAGGCTGGGCTGCTGCACCTGTTCTTATCAGAGCTTAGCGGATTTCAGCCCAGTGATGTGGTGGGGATACAAAGGGGTATAACGTCGGCTCGAGTATGCCGATTTCTGACTAACCTGTACTTGTTGAACCTGTTGTTGTTGCACTTGCTGCTGTTGCTGTTGCTGCTGCTGTTGTTGCTGTTGCTGTTGGTCGACACCATTTTGCTGTTGCTTGGCGACGTCGCTCATTGTGAAGCCGTAAGTCTAGGTGGTGGTGACCGGTCACTGGTCGCGTCCGGGAGCCATCTCCCGAAGGAGTTTCTGAAATCGGGAAGAAAGATCTATTTCAGTCTTCGTGTAGAAGAAATATCAACACAAACACAACCCACAAATCTATAAGCATTGGAAATGAAGGGTCAGGAATGGGAAATGGGGCTGATAATGATACGCCGTGCCCTATTGATGGAGGAATAATTGCTTACTGGAGTTTATAACGACGCACTGCAACGACAACTGGCCTTATTCTATCTCAAAGTACCAAGGGGACTAACGCTTAACGTCTCTTCCAAAGGACGGTACAACTCGGATAGCAGAATTCCTCCACTAATCCGTGCTGTCGAGAGGTTGGCGGCAAGGGGAGTACATCTGCCGTACTTGCTGCAAACCCTACAACCTCTCTCGCGAACGAAACTAGGTCTCGAGATGACTGGTCATTGGTCACTCTGGCGGAGGATCTGTCCATGGCATTGGCATTTGTCTGGGTTGGTTGTGGGCAATTAACAGAAAACCACAGCCAGAATAAGCTGCCATCCTATAAGCTGACCACCTAGGAGGAGTGGCACCAACGGTTCAAAAAAACTTACTGACTTGTTCCAGATAGATATAACAAGGCTGGTGATACAAATTGCGTTGCAAAACGAAACTCCTCGTGTTTTTTGTGATCAGTCATTCAAATGGTTGTATTCAACTCGTATTTATGAGCGTGGAATTGAAAAAACTAGCACAGATTTACAACCAAATATGTTTAGCATGTTTCCAGCCGTGCACTTTTGCTACAGCAATCTTCAAATATGGCCGGTTAGGCCTCGGTAACGTTATGGTAACAAGACCGTGCATCGACTCAGGGATCTTCTGAATGCGAAACAGACGAGCAACAGCGTGCTCAGTTAAAAAACATTATAGACCCCCAACACGAGAACCACAAAAGACGATCCGTCGATGCGACCGACTAGATCGCTTCACGTCACGAAGACACCCAATCGTTCAGTGGCCGTGGTCGACCGGCAGTTCGCCGTGCACCCTTCCGAGCGAGATGGAGCGGGAGATGCAGAGTGAGTGTGAGAGAGAGGGTGATAGAGAGGGAGGGACGATGCGTGTAAACGGGTCCATAAATCACTCGGCCCAAGGGCGGACTTGACAGGGGATGTAAACTCGTCGCCCGTGCGAGGCAAGTGCATCCTTGGACAACTTCTTTAACAGGGCACCCTGCGCCCTTTGTTGGCTTGCCGTGTCTAGGGAGATCGGCAGAAGGCAAGTCTATTATAAAACAGGTAGTAGAGGTACTGCGGTACACGACGATAAAGACCAAGGAACGTTTCGAGAGTCTAGGATTCGAACGGTTTATCGACTCGGAGCGTAGAGGCGTTTCGACGGCTTGGTTCAAACTAATACGGCTCCGGTCGCTCTAGTTTACACCTACCCTCAAGAGTCATACAGATATTTTGGTCCCTCTTTACTGTATTGAAGCATGTCAATGACTAGACGTATACGCAATTACTTGATTACTAAACAATACTGGATATATAGTCTCCATAATATTATGCTTCGCACTTTATAGCTATAGTCGGCCTTTAAGGTTTGCTTGTAACTGCAAGAGAAACTGGAAACCTTATATAGGCTAGGGTGGCTATATTATATTAGCCAGTAGGTATACAAGAAGGATTGTCGATGGTTGTCATCACTCAGTCAATACACGGATTGGCAATTTCAACACAATAATCCCAATACTCACAACTCATCCTCACAATCCGAGGATTGGATCCACGGGTTGGAAATCCATCGTGTGTACCAACACTACCATACTGGCAAAGGTGGTTGCAAGAAACGTCCATGTTATAGAAGGAGATGAGACTTAGCTATGGTAGACCGCGAAGTTCTGCTTGCATGCATACGAACGATCCCTTATGAACAGTTCTCAGCTGGCTCTATTGCAGCTACAGCCTATTTACGGACCCTAGGGGCTTTTTTCCACCAGTACATACTGTGCTCGAGTAAGGAATTTGCAATTTAAGCATTAAAATGATTAAAACAAAACGTAAATACTGGATACATAGTTGTGAAAGAAATGAGAAAATAAACATTCTGAGTCTAGGCATGGTATATTTAAAGTTTAGTATAAATGCCATCAAGATTTGTGCGAGGAAGTCTTTACTCTCCAGGGACCCTAGGCTAGGGTTTAAAACGTAGAAAATGAGTTCACCATTGGTTGAACTTCTCTTCATTGTAACAGGTGTATAAAAAACCTACTAGTTCAATATAATACAAGCAGTCATCACAAAATCTTACCACAAGCATAAACAAAAGAAACATAATTTCCACGGCTCTTTCAAAACATATTCTTCAACCATAAGAGCGAAGGGAATAAGAACCATTCATTGGACCATGGTAGTGAAAAGCTCATAAAAGTTTCAGTGTAGTAGTATCTATAGCCTGTGAAGTTAAATAAAAATGTCGTAGACGATAATATGTGCACTCATAGCAAACTGCTGAGTCTATGAGAAATATTCTAGGTTATAGTATGAGTTACAGCTGAATAGTGAATAGTGAAGAGTGAAGAGAAACATGCCATCGAAAAGGAAAGTCAGCGAGTAAGCTTAGGTTCGGCCACGGCGATTCGCAGGCAACCCGGCCAGCCAACCGGCCGTGCGAGGTCGATAATTTCACAGCCACCCGGTGGCGCTCACGCACGATGCACTCGAATCACGTGACAGGTTGCGTGAACTCGTTGCTAGGCACCCGGTACGCGGATAATTCCTTTAGCCGCCCCTCCCGTCGCTCCCCTCCATACAGCAACCCCACCCCAAGCCCCGCACGGCTGGCAACAACCCCTCACAATTTATATTTCATGGCCGGCTTGAGTCGTGGGATTACGCGTTAGGGGATGACGCCGGCAGCGAGACGCGTTCACCGAGGCTGTCACTTTCCCCACGGAAGCACGCGTGTTTTCATCGAAGCTGCATGTTTCGACAGTACAGGGGTTGTCAGCAAGAAGCCACGCACCGAAGAGTGCAAATTAGTTTTCTATACTCCAGGCGACAATCGAGTTTGATTCCTGCTCGGCTGGAAGTTACGTTTGTTTTGCACCCTGACTTTCAGGGTCTCTCTCAGATGCGAGTAGGCCATTGAGTATGCGTTATAACTAAATAAATTCGATGACTTATGTTTATTTTGTTATTATGCCAATTATTTACGTTTGCAATCAAGTATCCTGCTAATCTTGGTGCAAAGACTAGATGTTTATGATCACTTGGACGGTCAGGGCTTCGAACCCTGATCGAATGGTCGCCGCGTCATGAGATGGGATGTACTTTAGAGTCGCAGCCTCTCTCGGATGGATCGGGATTTAGCCGTCGGAGGGGAAACGACTACGAGTAGTGGGGAGTTGCAATGATGGATCACTGGCGAGGGGTGGAAGTAATGGGAAATATGTGAGGTACGCTCGGAGCGTAACGTAGCGGACCTGCTTGGGGGGAGAGAAAGAACGAGAGAACAATGGGAAAGGGAATTCGATTCGTGCTTTTTAGGGAAGAGCTGTCCACGGATCCGTCCGTTTATATCAGATGCCTGATCGCAACATTTTTCTTTGTCGGAGAACAGACCGTGATTAAAGGTAAAACAAAAAAACGTTTCTTGAAGGCTGTGACAAACAAGCTTTTGTTTCGAGGAGGGTGTGTGGATTGTGGAAGTGAAACAATAGCTCTGATTTCAATAGGCGACTGCGTGATGAGAACCTTATGCTTCGACGACGCCGCGAATGTGACAACAAGTTTCTACATGTAGGCGAATGCGATCATCGCCAAGAATCTCTGCGTCTTGCATCTTCCGAGTCATCGTGATCGTCCTTCCAGCCCTGGCACCAATCATCAACCGTCAACCGTGCAGCAGGTGTTCCATTGGTAAGCTAGTCACGTGATCGAAGATTACATCGTCGCAATTAGTGGTCAAATTAATTAACTATTAGCGGTCGGCAATTACAGAGTGTTGCTGTATACAGTAGGGGGGGAGGAGAGGAAGAGAGACACCTGTACTTCCGTCTTAGGCAAGCATGGACGCGGTCAAGCGACGCACGACCACGCACAGGTGTCCTGTCCTCTGTAGGCATGCTCTCTCTGTAGTCCGGCCACTTCGCAGTCCGTACAAGGCGATGGACAATCGACGACCAGAGACGACACACAAAGAGCGCGAATGCAGCACGCCGTTTCGGGACAGTAGCCCGGTTGCGGGCTTCAACTCCTGTAAAAGGCGCGAGCTAGTTCTGGAATCAGCTTCAAGTTGCTGTTCTATGTTACGACTGAATGTCTTGTCTCAACGGCGTGGAAGCACTTAAGACCTAGAGCGCGGCGTAAGTGGGGTAAATTCTTACTTGTATAAATGGTACAGGTAATTATAATTCTCAGCTCTTCGTCTGATAGAAAGCTTTAGAGAGGCATTTGCATTTATACGGAGTTTTAGTATACACAATTATAAGTTAGACTCCATGGAGCGGCTTGAAACGGGTACGCCGATGATAGTGTACGAGTTGGGATTGGTGAGAGGCATTTCCAATTGCGTGTTTTGAATGACTAAGTGTTAGAGCTCCCAAACTGCTATGGGGTAGAACGTGAGAATGGGAATGGAATGCTCTGGTAAGAAGACGACGACTGTGTCCTCCTGTGGCAGAGGCAACTGGATCCCACCCCGTGGCAGGGATAACGTTGGGAACAACAAGGATATAGCCGACCACCACGATCGAACCGAGCACCTCCTAAATTCGGTTTCAGAGCTCTCGAGGCACTTGAAGCAAGCGTTGGTGTACGATCTCAAAGCGTTGGGAATCGCATAGTAGGTATACTTAAGCGTGTGAGGGAATCCAGTTTAATGAGGGTACGCTGGTCTCGAGAGTCGAGCCCAGGGAGAGTCTAATCACGACGAACGCGATGGCTAATTCCCATGGCCGCTTGGCCCGCGGCAGCTCGCGATTAGAGAGAGGAAGATCCAACCAAGTCTGATCACCGTTGATGACTTGTCGGAAAGTGGCCGATGGCCGGCCGACAGCAGGGGAGGTCCCGGCAACAATGGGCATCGGGCAGGTAGCGTGGATAACGCACACCTATTGTAGGGTCACTGCTTCAGCATGCCAACGGAGATGGAAACAGCAACGTCGTCGGCGGCATCGGGGGGGCGTTGAGCTTGGAAGGGTTGGGGAACCTGGCCACGGGGTTTCTAGAAGGGCAAAATTGAGTGTGTTAGGCATAAAGCTGTAGTTTTTATTAATGTCATCAAATTATAGTTTCTATTATTATGACATTTTCGTGAGTTGCATCTGTTCTGTTAGTGACGATATATCTGGTGATGAAAGAAATTCGGTTGAAAGAGTAAGAACTTGAAACTCTTGTGAGATGGTGGAGAAAACTGAGTTTTTTCTCTGCGGAGAGGTACCCCGCATCTGCACGCACCGAGCATACCAGTCTTCGAGCCCGTTTTCTTCGCGCCCCGCCGCCGCGAGCGCTGCGGTCGGCGACTGCGCCAGCCGACCAATGGGTGCGCTCGAACGCCCTCCCCCCGCACCGCGCCGCTCAGTGATGGCATCGACCCTAGCGCGGCCAATCGCGTCGTCGCGATCGCGCAAGCCACTCAAACGTCACATGCGCGCGCGGCTTGCAAGAGCGCAACGCTTTCTCGATCGCGATGCGAACCAGAAAACATCTTTCCATTGTTGTCTCTCGCTCCCCCGGTTTTTTCTCGACTTTTTTACAGCGTTTCTAAACCCCGCGGGGCATCGGCGACCCCTCTCCGTCGAGGCAGACCGAGCTGCCTCCTCGGCGTCGTCGAACAAGCCTACCAATCACTGTCAGACCGGCCGAACGAGAACCGACATGGCAGTCAACGTTTGCCGGAATGGTAGTAGAATTAATCTCGGAATGAATGCGAGCGTGGAGTGAGGATCTCGATAACGCCCGCTAAGACTCGACATGTTTAGTCTAGTCCGCCGAGTCGCAAATTTCACGAGTATAGAGACGTCGTTATTCACACGCGTCCGATTTTGAAGCGTGCGTTTGTTGAGTCAACGAATATCATTTACCACACACAGAAATACATGGGAAAAAGTGTGCGTTGACCCTGGCAAAACTGGTCTCCTGACAGTCGCAAATCACAGACTGTATCGCCGACATCTTACGGGGAATACCAGAATGTCACATTTGTCTACAGCACAGGGAGGCGATTGTGTAAAATTTTTGTTAAATTGCCGAATATATGAAGGTACTAGATAGATAACGAGTGACATCTTTTTCGACAACTTTACACAATCGCCTCTGCGGATACAATCACGTAATGCACGCAAGAGTGTATAAAAACTTACAACTCCTCGAGGAAAACAGCGAAAATGCGTCCGAGATCGCCAAAAGCGAGTAAAAACGTGCGAAAAGTACGCGATTCGAAGGGGAACTGTGTCTTGCTTTAAGGAAAATACACGCTAAGAACATGTACGACATGTCGTCACCTGAATATACGGTGACGTAGTTCACTCTGCCGACACCAGCGTAGTCGTTACTTCTAATGACTATACCGGGGTCTAATTAGCATCAACAGGTCTCGTCGTTAAGATTCGAAATGACGGCCGTCGACGATTAGCTGAGAGTTACGTGGTGCCAAAATAAATATACATTTCGCAAGGACTAGGAGGCGTCAGCAGCATCTCGTACCATAGCACGCCTGCCATGGGGCAGCAGCGTTGCTGTGACGCGAGAGCGCGCGGCGGGGTCGGGGAATCAATCGCCGGCGAGGGTGGCTGGAGGGTGGCTCGAGGGGGAAGCCACCCCACGACCGCGACGATGATTGGACGCTGATCGCGGCCCTACGAGGGGAGAACGTCGAGGCCCATTCGTCTAATGGAGATTTCGGGAACAGCTGAAAGCGTCTTTGTTGTTTTTTCGCGGATTTTAGAAGAGGGGATGTGGATGTGACCCAATGCCTTTTTTTTAGGGACATGAAAAGTAACGAGGGGTCTTTCTTTTTTGTTACGTGTATTTTCTTTGAAGGGGAGAGCTTTGTGAAATTGCCGTTTTTTTCTCTCGGTGTAAGGGATGAATGCACTGGAAGGGATAGATGTGTTACAAGAGTCTCGGTGTCTGTCTGTGATTACACTCGGGGTGCTCGGAGCCGGCCCGAACGAAGTGGGGTGTCGAATGTGACATTCGATCCGCACATGCCGTTGCCTTCTGTGGTCAAAGATGCTGGCCAAATACGCGTTTTGATAAAGACATCACAAGTGCCAATTTACCTGTCTTTTGGGAAACACCTGGATCGGCGATAAAACACATAAAAATCAAGGAAAAAACTCGGCGTAATTTATTTATTTGTACAAACAAAAAAATAATGTCGAAAGGCAAACAGAAGTCGGAAAAATCTGCCTCTTTCAACACGAGAGATGACAATAAATCGGCAAGAATATCTGCCCGTGCGCCTTGAACGAGGATTACCAGAAGGCAACTGATTCGTCTATAAGACGGACATAACCTTTGTGCACATGGCCACCGATTAGCGCGGCCGAGTGTCCGGCAATGACCGATGACAAGTCGACAAGGAAAAACCACGGGACATTACCGAACCAGGATTATAAAGGTAACACTCTGGCACCGATGCACCCACATGAGCGTGTTTTCAAGACAGGATTTTGCCACGAATGATTGTGTTTCAGAGGCTTGGCGCACTACGGGGCACCATTTACACACGGGCACGTTAATTGCCGTTTGAGTTTTTGCCCACATTTGCCGTGTCTGGTGCGAAAATTGATTGCACCCTCATTCGAGATTTTTTTCAAAAAGTAGAAGTATAGATACAAAAAATTCATGTCATATTACTTTCTGTTGACAGCTTTTGGAGCAAAATGTGCAGGCCTTCCCGCACATGGCTGCATTCGCGCCCAGGGGTGTAGTCCTATTTTTTTTTTGGGTAACGCAATCATTTTTCGCAAATAGGATGGTTCACTAGGTTGCTAAATAATGGGAGCGTGGGCGTCCGTATAGGATGTTTTTTCAAACTGAGGGGGAAGGGGTCTAACACTGGTCCCTGGTCAACTCATTGTGCCAAATTATTACAGAGCAGGCAATTTGTTTGGATTTCAGAGACCGTTCTGCACACTTTTGGCACTAAAGGTATTTGAAGCAACAACTTGGAATTGGTGCCAAAATAATTTTTGAACTTAGAAGCTCGTGAGAAAGAGCGCCGCAGGCAATCTTTCGAAATTTGCATATTTATACGAATTTTTTGTGCCTTTCGGAAGAGAGCAAACTGCACACTTTTTTTTTTTTTTATAGTGGTGTTTAACGACGCACTGTATTGACAACTGGCCCTGTGGCACTGGTCTATTGGCGTCGG
>QKMV01002993.1:0-12179 GCA_003287335.1 Lednia tumana
GTATTTTTGAAGTGATTTTAATATTCTTAAAATTATAACTAGCCGTGTGATTGGCTTTAAAAGTTTAATCCTTGTCAGACCTGTACCTTAATTTAGAAATAAAATTCCATGTCAAATACCAATTCTGGATTAATTCAACTCAACTAACCATAGAAAACAGCATACCGTGGACTGTTAAATTTGTCATTCTTAGTGCAGCCAAAAGAGGTATGATTTTATTACTTTTAAGTGTTTGGCTTGAAATGAGAAATGTGCATTTTAAAATTTTCTTTCTATGATTTCTATTCAGCGATCTACGCCAGCTTAAAAATTGGCATCATTTGATTGCTTGAAAATACCTTGCTTTTCTCCGTAGGTACAAATGACATCATTAATTGTTGCAATAGGCCAGGGGTTGGCAACCTTTTGTCGCCCCTGGGTGCTAAAATGTATCATATTACTCGTTATTGAGGACCTCGCGCGCCCGGAAATCATACCGCCACTGAAATAAAACAAATCAACAAACCGAAGGAATTCTCTTCAAACTACTTTTAAAGCAGAAATGTAAAAATATGAAGTATGATTCTTTTTACGTAATAACCCTTACATCTTCAGTCAAGGAAAGCCGAAGCCTTTTTTTAAAAGATATTTCTCGCATATAACATTACACGGCATCCGACGTGAAACTTATTAAATTTAAAGAAAACGTTGTTATTCAGCTATAAAAGTGTAAGCCACATCCATTTACTTAATTATCAGTATTTTAACCAGGGGTGCCTACAGTACAGATCATTACTATTTTATTTATTAACCCTCTGGACACCCCTCAGTAAATAGTAATCGACACCAAGCTGAGCGATATAATTAACATCTGGTTGGTTTATCTATTATGTTATTCAAATAATTTAAAAAATTCAGTGGCAAAAAGTACTCTTACTATGAGAAATCTTCAAACTAACTGCTTTGACCATCCTTTACTCAAAATGTAGAGGTTTTTATGTAAGAAAAATCATACATTTATATTTTATGATTTTGTTACGAAATCAAATTGATACGCCCCTACATCCATCCAAAAACTGAATTTTTTCAATTTTCATCATTATATGGAGGTGAAAACTGAAAAATGCTTGAATTATGAGGGGTTTAACTTTCGGCATAATGTTTATGGAGGTTATCTGCTCGTTTACTGAAACTTTCAGCGCATTATTATTTTTATTAATCAAGAAAGTTGGCTTTACCGTGGGACACAGAAAATGCGTTTTTATACACTCTTTAAAGCACATAAAAACTGTGGGGGGAGAACAAACTGATGTCCCACTCCAATGTTGGTACATAAGCTCCATGGACACGAATGAAAAATAATGCTTCTTTCGGTTTGTAAGAAAGTTACATTGGAAGTTAAAGGGGTTCACTTGATAAAGTGTGACGGGGGAGTTATGTTAGTTATCATGTAACCAAAATATTTTCTGTAGATGGATCTATGCGAATGTTTGGATTTCGTTTTGGTTTTAGGTATTTAAATTTACTAGGGCCGAAGCTAACAGCGATAACAGCATGACGGGTACGCTCAAGTTTGGAACCCTCTTAAACCCTCCGTACCTCGGAACCTGTTGGAACCTGTTGAAAAAAATACATGATATACCATTTTATAACATTTTTTTTGAAGAAATGATATAAAGTTTTCTTGGGGCTACACTCATACAAAGTTTTGTCAAATTCTGAGAGGTAGCAGTCAATTTTTACAAAAAATTGGTTGAATTGACATGGCTGAACAGGTTCTAGGAATGACACCACACCCAAATATATGAAACCGATTAACTGTCTATGATAACCGGTGAAAGACTGGTCTTTTAAAAACATTTTAAAACCTAACGGTGCCTATCCCTAAAAAAAATGCAACATAAGATAGAGAATTTGGGGATTTACCTATATGTAGGAATCTTCTAGTATAGCAACTAAAGATGAGGAAACTATAGTGAGTAAGTAAAAAGAACTCAAGTTTTCAATGACGTTGTTGTTTTATAAATCAAAAAATCCAAAATGCAGATAAAATTTGAGATAAAGATTTTTGTTGACCTCCACAACAAGAAAAAATTAAGACCGCTTTATGTGTATCCTTTGTGTTCGAGAGTGCGCCTTCCGACCACCATGTGCCGATATGGCTGTACCTCTTTCGGACTTGTAGGAACAATGAAAATAAACAAACAAGAAGTTTTGCAGTTTTGAGTCCTCTTAAAACCACTTTAATGAAAATTTCAGTTTACATGACCACAGATAGTTTGTATTCATAGTTCCACGAGTTCTAATGGTTATTAATTTAAGCCCGTCAGAGATGTCTGGGATAAGTAGGGCCTACTTTATGCTATGAAATTAAACATAATATACCTAACTCCACTTTCCATTATAACTATTATGGTATCATAAGAATTTGCTAACAATATCTACAGAGCATTTGATTGGGCCTCTAGTATTAGTTAAAACACTTTATAAATGCCACAACAAATGTAGTGACATTGATTTTATTGTTAATTATTATTAAAATTAATTTTGTTAGCTGCAACAATGTCAACGCTTTGGAAAATTTGTTAAAATGATGTATGCATTTATATAAACATGTTAGGATATGGTATATTTTCCAATGGCTACCATTCTATTCTTATAACATCCTGAGAAATGGTACATTTTGAAATGATAACAAAACAAGCATCTTTTGACAATTGATGTTATATTAATTACTGGCCCAATCAACTGAACAAGACTGTGAACAACCACTTTGAAATCAAATGCCATTTATATAACAGTAACTACATGCAGTGTCAATTGAAATTGAAATGAATATAATAAATATGCTTCAGTTGACAAATGACTACACAATTCTTTTGAATCTAGTGTAATTTATGCTGTGTTTAGCACTATTGCCTATTAATGTTACATGAACAGAGAATAGCTAATTTACCCAATTGACCACAGACTTGGGGCTACGTTTCATACTTTACCATTGCAACGATGGAAGATGGATAACAGTAGTGTGGCGCATTGTGCAGAATAATTTGAGATTACATTTTCTCCTATGAATACATCCAAGCACCATTCATTCATTCATATAAAATCTTCTACACATAATATTACAATTTTCTAAACACTGTCCATCAATTCAGATAACAGCCAGATACTGTAATAGTGACTGAACCAAACACTCTTCACTCCCATCGGCTCTTTGTGGATTTTGTTCATCGGTTTAAGAATATTATTACATTGTTAATTGTTACATTTCATAACAGTGGTCTATATATCTTATTTGTCACTTTATCCATGACTAGAAATCTGTTGCTAAAATAAAATCCAAACTTAAAACAATTAATGGTTATTAAGTAATATGTTCTTATCTCTACAACCAACATTATTACCTCTTTATAAGTTCGCAAAACAAATAGCTCTATGTTGGAACATACAACCATCAGGTTGTGCCCATTTTAAAACATTTCTATGAATATAATAATATTGGTAATATTTTGCGTATTTGCCTTTTCCACATTTTAAAATTCAGTTATAATATTTTAGTATTTTTAAAAGTATTTAACCAATGGCAATATATTCTACAAACATTTGTTTAACTATTTTTCTATTTGAAGGAGAAGTCCAGCTTTCTATGAATATGCACCAGTGGAATGTAATAGAGTTATGTTTATATTATTTACAAGAACATTTGGTGCAATGCTATGCAGCTGAAAATTGCACGAACACCACATTGATTTCGTTTCAGGGATTCTTCTACTTCGAAGGATAAAGTTAGATTGATGAAACTGCTGCAGATCTTCCACTCTTGAAACCATCTTATAAAAGAGTAATAGTTTTATTGTCTTCCAATATCTAGCTAATAATTCTACAATAGGTAATGTTGTGCATATCAAAACACTTCAGTAGCAAGAATTACAATCATTACTTAGCAAATTATATTCAATTCGTTCCTATTGCAAAAAATTCACACAAAAATACTGTAAGTACTAGTTCAGTTTGCCTAGTGTGAAAGTATTTGACGTGGGCCAAAAACATCCGCTAATGAGCTAAAATTGTGCATATGTCAGGATGCTTCAATTTTAACTATCAGTTAAAGGTCCTGGTAAATTTGATTTGAAAGACTAACTGAATAAACATTTTTTTCCGATGATAGGGTGATGAATTTCTCACTAAAATTGAAAGCAAGTTCATACTTTGTTTGAGGGACTTGTTTGCTAACAATAAATAATTCCTTCACGTAGTTTGGAACCTAGACTTTTTGCGGGAGCAAGGTTTTCTTTTCAAGATTGGCAGAGCTTATGCTAGGAATTGCTACAAAGCACCTTTACTGTTTCAATAGGGAGCTCAGCCAGAAGGAAGAAAAAAAATGATACCCCTAATAAACACATCAACAAATGTTTTTAAAGATAGATTAAGCCTGTCTACATGGCCTATTAGTTTCAACAAAGATCAGGTATTACATAACAACGACTCAAGAGTGGGCAGATTGGATTATCACATTATTTTCTTCATATTTAAGTACAATACTAATAGTAGCTGTACTATGTACGTAGAGCGTACTTCAATTAATTCATATTTACACAATCTATTGCAGCATGATTCTCAACAAATGACGGTACTCTCGCAAAAAAACCAACCCTCCCGTGTCTTACAGCTTTACGATTATACACTATTTCTATAAATTTAGACAAGATTCCAGAAAAATCTAATTCTCTATTATGTATATCTAAGTACCTTAAATTCAATAACTATCTTTGTATAAGTTAATACACTCAATACGTAACAATTTTTTGGGAACTCACGACAAAATTCCACGCCAAGGAATAAAAGTTTCCTGCACGGCAGTACTAGATAGTAGACGAATCGAGACAATATTTGGGTAACACGTGTATTTGCCCGTCACTCGTCAGCATACGTCTTCCTCAACCTCGTGTAACAGCTCGGATGGTTCCATAGAGACGTGACCACACAGACTTTCCACACCGCAGGAGTTAGAGCAACGTAGCATGCGGTGCTGTGAAAGTGAAGGAAGGTAAGATTGTGTGTCAGGTATTTGGTTCCAGTCATTTTCTTGACTGGAACCTTATCTGCTTACTACAGAAAGAGGAGGCTGGATTAAATCTGTGCCATGTATAGAGTACTATATAGAATTATCTCTTAGAGCCACAAGTAGTGGTGGTAGTATGTAGAAATGTCTTTTGTTACCACTGAAGAGCGGTGGATATGCGTAGGTTAATTACGCCAATCTTTTCAGTAAAAGATCGAAACCCTAACTTTATAAACGTGATCATCGTTTTACAACCATTTTGTCCTTTCTGAATTGCGATTACGATGTTTTGCCATTCAATTTGATCAGGAATCTACAACTTCTGGGTGAGAGTGAACAAGTTTTTAGTAAAATTTGAATAGTATTGTATTTATTTGTCGGTTAAGAATCCCCAGCAGGATCACGGTTCTTTCAAATAGTAAAATACTTTACAAATTCTGTTTGGACATACGTGGGTGATAGATGTACATTCCTAAATATATTCACTTTCACTTTGGTCAAGCAGCTTGCCCCATCTATTTCATCGTTTATTTAAAATGCTTTTTAGAATAAGAGCCACCGATATTTTAGTAAGGCAAAAACCTCCTCAATTAAGTCGGTTTTTGAAGAAAGAAGAGATTTGTCAGCTATTCTGAATTGTGGGAGAAGAGTCGTGACAACCTAAAAAAATATAATAGCTTTTCTCAAAAAAACACTGGAAAAAACCATGAAACATTTTTCCTTCAGAAAGAAACTGTTTCATAACTTTCCTTGTTTAAGGTTGGTCATACTGGTTTTCGCGAGCACGTCGTACAGTTAGGGGGAGGTTGGCTCAGAGTTGGTACCACTTCTTGTCCTTATTCTTGAGCATAAGACTGTGCGCAGTGGAAGCAAATGACTCTGCCTCGTTCATCATCTTCTCCGTGGTATCCTCGAGCTGTCCGAGCTTCTCCCCCCTTTCCACGACCATCTGGTGCGTGCGAGCAATCTCGCTCGTCACTGAGCCCACTCGTGTGTTCATAGATTCCATATTTGCTTGCGGCCCAGGGATATGCTTGGCGACACTGCGAGAAGCGCGTCCGCTAGCCTCGCCAACTGTCAACACATACAAAGTTCTCAAAAATGTTTGCATTTATCGTTCAATGGAAATTTGAACGCTCCTGTGGTTTTTATTGATCAATGGTGAAAGTCCATTATGCCTATATCCACTGAAAATCTTTTTGTTTATTTGGTAGCTAGAATTCACTACCGAAGTAGTAGGAAGAATTTCTGAAAGGGTGTTTCGTAATATGTAAATAGGAACACAAATGAATGTATGCAACGTACACAGCTCTTCTCGGTCCAGAGTCCGCGATCCACCCCCAAACACGCTCTTGAAGAAGCTTTCTTTGGGGGGTTCGGGCATGTCATGAGCCAGGAACAGCTCTCCAACCATTTCCGTCAAACTCACACTGGAAAGAAAAAAGCACAATTTTAAGACAAAATGCAGATGTAACAATGTCAGCAAGTTTACTATCATTTGCTTATCCTGGCAAAAAAAGAAAACAGCTTCTAGTCTAACTTAAATGGTAAATAATTCTTACCAGAATTCTGCTGATGTGGTAAATTTCTGCACTTCTGTTGGTGAACATAGATACAACCCATGTCCACGGTTGCTAAAGCAGAAAGTCCTTGCTATTCTGTAAAAACCAACCAATGATGTTAGTTTTGAGTACCTACTGCAATTTACAAGCTAAGCATCTAGCAACAGCAGCTGGAAAATTATTCACATATAGCATTTGCCACAGCAGAGCCAGTAATGTAAACAAGTAAACATCAAAGAAAATAAATATCAACTTATGTACAAATATAGAAAGACAAGTAAGAATTAATACATGTATTATTACCAAGCACTGTAAAGATGGCTGAGATAGAACCATAGAATGAAAAAACAGACAGTGAAATAGAAGGTAATATTAATAAAGAAATGAAAAGTTAGTTCCCATGGTCATGAAAACCAGAGGTCTGCAGTTTGATTCCTCGAGCAGATAGACATTTTTGAAGTGATATTACTATTCAAAAACTGTTTACTTAACTGGGTAAAGAAGGTAAACTGCTACAAAGTCCAGTAATAAGCTAACAAGATTTTTCGAACTGTTCGGTAAGCATCATTAGGGGCTTCTGAAGTTATACCATAGAAAAAGGCTACCAAGAACTACAACCCTTATGAGAGACTGCCTACGTGCAAAAAATACCTCCCGCTCGACATTGCAATTAGTTTGGCTTACGAACACTGTGGAGCGCTGTTTCACTTTCGCAAAAATGACAGTAAATTCAACCCTCTCTCTCTTTTCCCTCCTGTCTCACTCTCTCTCAGCATAGAATAAACAAGGCGTTGCCTGTTCCCCGGTCATCGTGACTGGCAGTGCGAGAGAGAACCTCTCCCACAAAATGTGAGATGAAAGATAGATGCAGGGACAGCAAACCCTTAGCAATGACAAGTCTAGGCTGCAGTGCTCCCGATTTTTCCAGCGCCACATCTTGCTTGTAAGCTTAATTACCAACACTAGATCTTCTATCTCTCTTTTCCGATACCCTCTCTCTCTCTTTTCCCCACATAGACTATTTTACAAAGGGATTGTAGTTCTTGGCAACTCCTTGTTTAATCTATGGTTTTTATATCAGAAGCCCTTGATGATGCTTACAGAAAAGTTAGCAAAACATTGGGAATTTGTTTGTGGATTTCTTAGCAGTTTTACCCAGTTAGTAAACAGTTTTTTTGAAACCTAAGGCTAAGATTAGGAAGTAGACATATGTCTAAAGAAATTTATGATCTAAGATATTCTCCACCGAAAGTGATATGAACTGGCTTGTCCAAAAAATAAAAATAGATAGCATCAGATTCCAGTTCTTCAATCCCAAATTCATTACTGTGCTTGACATGAGAATGAAAATGAATTAACAACATCAATATTCCTATTGGAAGTTAAGACACATTTGATAGAAATAAAGACAAAAAAGCAACAATTCGAAGATCTGACCACTATCATCGATTCACACCTACAGCGAAGCAATGAGTCCCACACATGTGTGAGGGCGTTTCATGTTTTCTTTGCTGCATCTCTTTGTTTGCTTCTAATGGTACGACATTAAAAACTGTTGTTCACATTGATAGCCATGTAAGTATATTTACATTTGTGTAATTGTATCATCGACTTCTAATTAGTGCATGCACATTAAGACACCATTGAATGTAGATTGTAGGTATGCATATGTACATATGGATGATAACTGATGAGGACTATTGAACAACCTAAACATGAACTGAGCACTGGCAAGAGAGGAACCAAGTCTCGGCTAGTCTTGTGTTGTGATGATCATGCGGTGGGCGAAGGTATCGTTTTAGAATAGGTGTGGCTTGTGAATTGTGGCGTGGGAGAGTGAGTAGAGTTCATGAGTTTTGGAGGAAGGATGTGTCATGTTGTCGTATTGTAAGAGTATACTGAATGAATCGAATGAATGTATTTGTGTGACTTACTGATCTGTATCTTCATTAACAAACATCTGCTGACCCCAAATGGACAACATAGGGTCTACAATGCCTTGTTTGCTTGTCTGAAAACTGTTCAAGGAAGAAAACAAGAAAGAAAGATTGCAGGGTTGGTTAGAAGTTACTGGTAAATGTAGTAGAGTAGAAACTATATAATTATTGTTGAGTAGCGCATGTCTTTGCTATTGCATTGCTAAATAGCAAAGCATGTGCAGATGAAAAATGTAGCTAAAGTAGAGATGAAGAGAAAAGTTGGTTTTTCTCATGCTCGTGAGGTGGAAAGAATACGGGGGCGGGGGTGGGGGGCAGGAGCGGGGGGAGATTGAAAAAGTTTCAGACCCACCATAGCCGCGCGCGTACATGTCCAGTTCGACGGAAAAAGGAACAGTGCAGAGAGCGCAGCAGCTGAACGGCGTCCCGGAATACGAAATCGAGCATCGCTAACCAGAGTGTAGTACAACTAGCCGGCAGACACTCACCCGTCCCGTCCCTCCGCTATATTCCGTAGACCGAATGGTTTTATGGGCAAAGTTAGTAGTTAGCTCCAGTATGTGATATTTAACTCGGCGACGACGACGACGACGACGCCGACGACGACCGACGGAACTTTGGGTTCATATTAAAACATTTCGCGAGCCGTTCATGAATACAAATTCCTTTCGATCGAGATGAACTTGGTAACCATGGGCACGTAGCCGAGTTCGAGGAAACAGTTATATGTGCTGCGTACTGTTTCCGGAGGCTTTGTGCGATACATAACTAACTTATCGCGGCGAGCGGCATGACCAGACGATCGTTTAGTATTTTCGATTTAAACCCGAGTGTTTACATTATGACTGCACGGCCCAGGTCGGGCGTAGAGCTGCTTACGTTTCACACATTTCTATGTAAGCAGGAGGTCGGGGGGGCGAGAGAGTAAATTGGCAATTAGTGCCTGTCCTGATCAACTTCGCAACGTTACGGCGAGTGGTGCCGAAAGTGGGTCTCGGAAAACACTTAATTGACAGGCCGCACACGAGTCAATTAACGCGCGGCCGACTGCCACGTTCGCGAGATTATTCTGAATAGGTTTGGAACACTTGCGAGCAGGGGCTGCGAGTCGCGCCGCCAATTGCGACGCGAACGGGGTCGGCCGGGAACTTGGCACACTCCTGGCGATGACACCTTTGTGGGGGTGATTGCAAGTGGGCGGAAATTACGATAACGATTGCGAACTTGAAGTCGTGGGCTAGTTTTGTCGTGAAGGGTATTAAGAATACTTTGAAAATGTCTGGCTGCTTGAGGAATCAAGCATATGTGTGCGGAATTAGTTCTGTTTGAGATGGTAAGAGCAGCGGTTATGTCCGGGGTTCGATTTGTCGAGCAGGCAGACATTTTTGAAGTGATGATCATAGTATTCATTTATTACATTCCTAAGATGCATATCTTCTTCTTAATCTCAGTACTTGTTTTCAAAAAAAAACTGTAAGTATAAGGGTTTAACTGCTGAGAACTTCTTACAAACAAACTTTTTTCGTTTGTTTGTTTGTTAGAAGCTCTCAGCAATTAAACCCATTTACCAACAGTTTCTTTGAATATTATCAATTTATTTAGACTCGTGTCTACTTTTGAATCCAGTTCCCCCGTTAACTGACAGTTTTTTTGTTAATCATATTCTACACATGCAGAAATATGTTCTCGGGGACGAACGAACGAACGAACGAACGAACGAACGAACGAACGAACGAACGAACGAACGAACGAACGAACGAACGAGCGAGCGAAGCGAAGAGAGCTCAGCTCGACTCACCGATAACGGATCTCGGGAGGGTTTGCCGTCCTCCACTAAGCAGCGCCACAGCGACGGCGGCCGCCTGCACCTTCCTCCGTGTCGTTCCTCGAGACCAGGGTTCGTGTTCACGCCGCGTGCAGCGGCGCGGCGCCCTTCGGCGATGACGTCAGCGAATGCGATGGCCGACTCGAGAGCAAGATGGTCGCCGATGTCGACGTGGAGGTCGCCAGTGTGGGGGGCGTTTCACTCGTCTGCACGTCGGTACTTGGCCTCATTGCGTGCACCTGCAAAGCGACAGGACAAGGACGGTCTTAGAACAAGCGACAAAATAAAGACACTGCAGTAACAATATAAGGTCCGGGGTTCGAGTCCTCCAGTAAGCAGGTATTTTTCAAGTGATTTTAGTATGCTTCAAATTAATACAAGCCGTTTATTTGGTTTTAAATTTGTAATCCTTGTCATCTCAGCTTATCTCACGTGTTTGAGAGTTAGTCGAGTTGGTTAGACTGGATAACAAATTTGAAGCCAAATACACGGCTAATTTTCATTTGAAGAGTATTAAAACCATTCATTCCTTAAGACTCATGTCTTCATCCTCATCTCGGCACTACTTTTCAAAAAACTGTGGACATTTGCCCTGAGGAAGCCTACAGTAGCGAATCTTTGGAATATTGTTTGTAAGAAGTTCTTGGCAGTGATACCCATTTTCTAACAGGTTTTTGGAATATTAAAATCCCTTCAAAAATACCTGCTTACTGGAGGACTCGATCCCCGAATCAAGGTACATTCCTTAGCTCAGTGGTAGAGCAGTTGTCATGTTAGCAAAAGGTCCGGAGTTTGAGTCCTTGAGTATTAGCAAGTATTTTTAAGTGATTTTATATTCTTCACACTACAGTGACTTATCGAAATACTCTGCCTAAACTACTCTCGCACCAATATTTTTCTCAAGATACACGTCTCGTGGCTAATCTTAGCACTAGTTTGAGAAAAAACTTTTTTTCTACCTGGGTAAAACTGCTAAGAAGTCCAAAAATGAATTTCAAACGTTTTTTGAACTGTTTTTTAGGCACCATTATGTTTACAGAACAGTTCCCAAAACGTTGAGACTTTATTAGTGGACTTCTTAGCAGTTTTACCCAGTTGAGTAAACAGTTTTTTGAATACTCTTGCATCTATCTTGAACAGTTTTTATCGAAACCAATTCTGCGAATTCTTCCCCCACCATGCAATGGTCACCCCTACTTTCTTCTCCCAAACATTAAAATTCACTACACATTTCTTTAGACACATGTCTAGCTTCTAATCTGAGCACAAGTTTTCACAAAAAAAAAAACTGATTTAAAACCTTGATAAAATACTCAGAAGTCCACTAAAAGACTCCCAAAGCTTCGCTCATTTCGCTCACAAGTTTTAAAACAACTTTTTTTGACATTTTGGCCAAGGTCAAGCCTGTTCAAAATATGTCTGAGACTCGCAGCATAGCTCAGTTTTCACCTACACCAACCCTACATTTTCTTCCCCCACTGTGCGGCCGAAGGGTCGGGCGAGTCCGGTGGCGACTCTACTACAGACTCAAGACAGAGAGATTTTACAACCTGATTACCCAAAGTAATCCTTTCACAGTTGCATCATCCTGGCGTTAGCGCGATTTCAATTTGTAACAGACAAGAAACTCTCCAATTCAAAAGAATCGGACTTCAGGTTTTCGGTTGGGATAACGGGGAGTTTTGTAGCAACTCTTTCTTGTATTTTTTTAGTGGTGTTTAACAAAGCACTGTATTGACAACTGGCCATGTGGCACTGGTCTATTGGCGTCGGTGAATGATAGGGTGATAATAAGGGTGATGATGAACCTA
>QKMV01002994.1:0-12178 GCA_003287335.1 Lednia tumana
GTTTTTAAAAAAACTGTTAATAACTGGGTTAAGTTTTCAGCATTTTAACCCAGTTATTAACAGTTTTTTTAAAAACTCTCCAACTTACTTTTTCGAGAATTCCCGATTTGCCTACTTCGACGCAAAATAGTTCAAGATACTATTGCATGCACACAATTATGGAACGAAATAAAGATTTGACACATTTTGACACAGTTTGACACCTGCATTTTCACTATGAGAGGTGGCAATACGGTTTTTTAATTCTAATAGTTGACAGTATTGAGAAACATCTCGAGAAGTGCCTGTATGGCATACCGTCCCAATTCGAGCACTGTTTATTGTTTTGATTTTAGGTTTGATTTTATTTTGGTTGGTTTTTATTTAATTTTAATTACATTTTTTAGTATTCCAAGAATTGGGGACAAAAATAAATAGCATAAAAAAAGAATTTCCTAGCATCACACGTCTCCAAGTGGGTTTCTTCAACCTTCAAAGAAAGCACCATAACGGTGAAATAAAATTATAGGAAAGCTTTGGAATTTGAAGGCATCTTTTCGATTTTCTTCGCCGATATGAGCCACCTTGTGTGAACTTTGACATGATATTGGCATTTGCATGTAAAGCGTCGTGTCAAATCGTCAAATGACCCGCAAAAAGACTTTACTTGCGATGTGGCGATAAAAAGGTGGTCGAAATAGGCTGTCTTCTCTGAAGGCTTCAGACAACACAATCTGGCTTGGCCGCAGGAAGCGTACGAAAATAATACAGGCTTGTGGCAGCTGCTAAAGGTTGCGAGCTGCGACGTTAAAGAAAACTCTTCGCCAACTTTTCCTTAGTATTTATTTTTATCGAATTTCATCTCACCATCCAAACGATGTCCATTCACCAAGAAGAAAACTGCAAAGCACAAACAATATTAACTGGAATCACAAGACCTCTTTGAAGAAAGCTTGCAAAAGAAAGATACTGTACATAACATAACACACTAGAACATATCGAATGTCAACTGCAAAAAACTCGACCTGGTTCAATACTTTTTCTGTATGCCTAGCATTGCTTCAAAGCCAATGACTTAGCTACACTTTCGTTCATATCACTTTTTTCAGAACTCTATAACAGTCACACGAGATCAAAATGATCAGTTGCATTGCATTGCATGGACATTATTAATGCCATGGTCAGTTACTTCGTTATCAACACAACTATTATAATTACTTAACGTTTGGGAATTGGAAGCTAAAATAAGTTTAAATACAGGAAAGTTGAGTGGAATTGCTAATAGTACATAAATTACAACAAAAACACACATAACAAAACATTTAATAATACTATGATTGCACTGCTATACAAATGATTTTAATCATGTAAAGACTCGCATGAATTAATTTATCAATTAATCACTAATTTAGGATTACGTACATATAGAAACTATGTCAATGAATTCTGACTACAGAGATAAAATGTAATAGTCCACCAATTAATAGCCACTGCCCACAAAACACCAATTTCCAAACAATTACACATCGTTTCTCGTTGTTTTTTGTAGTAAGTATCCATCCTTCAATCTAGATCATTCCAGACTAACCAGTACTGTACACAAATCCCCACACAAGTTTTTTCTCATGTGGGCTTCTTTCAACATAACGAACTCAAAACACCTGATTTTTTCTCTTCGTGGTGATATAATACAAATAAATATAATGGTAAAGAATTGAAATTAATTGAATACATTTCAAAAAAACTGCCTAGGATATGGGTTTAACTGCTGAGAACTTCTAACAAACAAACTGCCAATGTTTCGCTAACTATAGCGAAAGCTTCTTCGGGGATATTGTCCGACAGATTTTTTTTAATTTTTTTTTTTTTGACAGTTTGTTTTATAGAAGTTCTCAGCAGTTACACCCATTTACTAACAGTTTGTTTGAAAACTAGTGCTGAATTAGGTAGAAGACATGAGTCTTCAGAATTTAATTGAATGTATCTCTTGACCGTTTGATAATTGCCTACATAACTCTTCGTAATAATTGCAAACGTTGACCTATAGAATGCAGCTTTTAATAGTCCAAATTCTGCCAATGTTTGTCAACGAACCACTTCCTACACGCGTACATAACTGTGAGCTAACTGCATGCCAGTGCAATTGCAATCTTCCTTAGATGTATCACACGTAATAAAATACCTAAACGAGCGCGGCCAGCAATTTGCCCGCAATTTACTCACGTCTCTCCCTCCGCATCGCGAATCGATTGATGTTTTCCATTTTTCCCCTCGATTAAACGACATCCGCATCCGCTAAATAAGTCGCATGACTCGAGGCAGAGAAAATCTAACGCCTGATGAAAAGTTTCATTTACAACGAGTCATTGTTGTACTTATTTGTTTTGTTCTGTGCATGCATGCAATCTCGCGTAGAAAGTGAAATATTAGAAGTTTAATCTCACACCGAGTTTTATTAGAACGAAAATATAGGAAATTGAAGATTAACCAAAATTTTTTTCTTAATCAGAAACTCGAGACTGAATTGAGTGTGAAATTTTTTAATTACCGTACTGTGTGCCTAGTTAGGACTTAATAGATGAGTGTGATAGCACATAATGAGCAGGCGAAAACCGTCTGCTGGGTATTTCGACAGAGCTATCCATCGCGTTGAACTATTACCACCATTTGTTATGTATTACTTTTATCTAGAAGCTGAAAGATAAACCGTCTCTCATAAATATGGTGATCAATGCACAGTGTTTCCAACTAACGCTATGTAACAAAAATACTACTAACTTTAAGTGCAGAGAAAAGAAGCGAGTAGCTAACTTTGCAACTGTCTATACTCATAGTTTACACGCTTGGGTCGCGAGACACTTAGTGTCGCGGAAATGGTCGCTGTTACACTCAGCAGAAGTATAATGCGTCACGTAAAAACCAATCACGTACCGATAATCAATTGATGATCTCGATTTTCATTCGATGTGTAGTTTTAGTTGCATGAAATACAGATGTCATTTATGTGACAAAAGGTACCTCATGATCAATACTCCAAGTGCAGAGAAAAGGTGCGAATTCAAAATCAAAAATTCAGATTATTTTAGTTCTTCTCATTGTATACAACCATCTAAACATTTGCCATCATTCTAATCTAATCACCACCAAATACAATGGGAGTCCACATAGGCAAACGCCTGTCTATGGTCCTTAAAAAATAAAGATATCTGAATACAAATATCTTCAAAAATCACCTAAACTAAGAAACTGAAAAGAAAAACAGAACGAGAGAACTAGAACACAACGTAACTACGCCGCGATCTATTCTCGATATCTCAAACAAGGAAAAGTCCAACAGCTAGCCGTAGAAATTAATTTTCTACCCCCAAGTTACGCGGCGTACGCCCTTCGAAACAACACCATCTTGCAGCCATAGAAATGCAGCCCTTCCAAGCCTAGGGCTGGTCTGCCAGCTGAGATACGATTCAGAATCAAGTCCATTATGAGAGGTAGAGGAGCGAAGGACAGATGCTGAATGCTATCGGCGGCATAGGACTAGGAGACAAAAAGCACGCACAATTCGTGATGCAATCCGCAACAGGGCGGGGCACAATTCACCTGTGAGAAGGTGAGAAGTGAGAACTAGATGTGAAAGAGAGACAGTGACAGCTGTCGGCTAGCAAGCGAGTATAGTTGCAGATGAAAGTGAAAACGATACAACAATAAACGCACGCGCTTCTTATAATAACGCCTCTTCCAATGGCACACAATTTTAACTAATTTCCATTCAAGTTTTCAAACAACTTGTTATATATATAGATCTCTTTTTTTTTTGTTGAGGTGTCACAAAATTGTGTAAGACGTATCGCTTCAGTGAGCCGAATGGCACAGCTGTAATTCGTGGACAAGTTATACCTGTTCCAGCTTTGCAATTGTATCATCGGACTTTAGTGAAAAATGTGGTCCCGCAAATCTGCAGATCTTTGTCGGCGATAAAGCTATGAGTTCTGTAATTTCGAAACTATTTACAGTTTATGAAAACAAATGATTCGAAGTAAAATATATTTTTTACATTTCCGACCCATGGTTATGTCGAGTTTGGTTTTTTACTGTTAGCGCTCTGGTAATTTGCCTTCTGGCCCTAAACATGTCCTTGTAGCCCTAAAGAGGTCCTTGTATCCCTAAACAGGTCCTTGTATCCCTAAAGAGGTCCTTGTATCCCTAAAGAGGTCCTTGTATCCCTAAACAGGTCCTTGTAGCCCTGAACAGGGCCTTGCCGATGATCGACATGTAGGCACGGACACTTTCAAGAGAATGACGATTTTTAAAAATTTCACGCTAACTTTCCTCCCCGGCAGATGTGCGTGGCAACACGGACGAAACGTCGACTGTCGACAAGGTTCTATTTAGGGCCACAGGTCAAACAAACCAGAGCGCTAACATTCAAACACCAAACTCCGATTGACGAATACCTATCTTCAAATAACGATGAATCATGAATCACCCCAGAACTATAGGGCGAGGTGAATATCCCGAAAATCACACATTGGATCAAATACGGATCAATAACAGCCGAAGGCAATCACAAATTCATGCGAAACGGCCTCAGTACGCTAATTATCTTAATTGAGCCATAATTAGATCAACACACACGAACGCCGTTTCTACAAATAAAACAAGTTCGAGCCAGCTGAATAATAAATGATTTAATTGCGATACAGTTTACCGCATGCAGTAGTCGTGTGTTTATCATACCTATATGGTTAGACTCGCCATTCTGCACGTGAATACACCTAAGCCTCGGTCTGAGATAATAGTTAATCTTTGATCAATCGAGCTAAATGTAGCACGCCGCATTCACTTTCGTCAATAAGCTCGGCCGATATTGTAGCTAACATATGGCTAATTGTAAGTCGTGTGCCCAACAAACGGTCGATAATTGTAGTGTATAATTATTATTTTAATTGATTTAATCAATCACCGAAGTGTATAACAATGAAGACACCGAAACCATCATCGCAAGTAAGTGGTGCCATTAGTGATCCTCGCCATGGCGCATTACTCATTTTAAACGCACCGAAAATTTCCGCGAAGGCAGGAAATTTCCCCAAAACCATTCGCTATGTTCGCGTCCGAATTGAATATTCAAGATTTGCTTGTGCACTCAGCTATGCCAAAAGTAAGCACCAATTGCCACGTTGGATTTGGTAATCGGATACCACTCTGCTCTTTGACTTTCTGTCAAGAAGAAATGTTGCCAGACAAAGCTCAGTGTTGAGATTCTCAGCACATTGGCACCCAAAATCCATCTGAACCGCGCGATCCCCTCTATCATCACCGAGTTCCAGCGAGGTGAATGCTGTATACTTTTGTCATGGTTAGTACACTCGTCCACAAACAGTCGATGTCACATTAGCTTACCATCGGTCCTAACCTCGTTTTTTCAAAACTCACTCAATTAAGAGTTTATAACTTGTAATAAACTTGATTGTACAAGAAACGACTAAATAAACATTCATCCTTCATCATTTTGGCGGGTAGTCTTCAAAGGTTGAGCAATCAATCTGAGGGATCTAGGCTAGAGTAACTATTAGTTACAAAAAAACAAAGTGTAGTGGCCAATTCAAACAAGTTCCGCGAATTTTCAAATAATGTTACAGCGTATGATTGGCTGCCGTAACTGCATGCTGCAGCCTACCATTGGCCCGTACATTTATTTGAAATATGTAACGGAAATTTCGTTAAAAACCAAGGGATGAGATGGGCAGGTGTGGGGTGTGAGCAAATTTCTTGCGAGGTTCACTGAAATCTTGGCGAATCGAAATGAGGGTGAAGATAAAGTTCCATGACTAGGAATTTTCCGGGATTGAGGGAAATCCACTCGCGAAGTTGGGAATATTTCGCTCGTTTGCTGTGCGATGATGTAGGTACGCGCGGGCGGATGGGTGGGTGGGTGAGTGGGTGGGTGGGTAGAGGGTCTTGGGTTCGAGGCAAGGGCACGGGCAATGCGTTCATTGCGATGCGAATGATCCGAGAGCGCGCCAGGGAAACACAGTTTTAAATTCATACCGTTGCCTTGGCTGTAAGTAAGAAAAAAACTTTCGGTGTACATAATCGAGAATCGATAGCAAAGTCGCTAGCGGGTGAAATCTTTGCTTTGTATTCAATGGTTCTGCTGGAAGTTTTTAGTTAGGTTTTGTTTAAACTCATTCATAATACACTATAGAAGACTAGAAAACAAAATTTATTTTCGTTTGGTCGGTTCTATACATACATAACGATGCCATTTGGTAAGGGTTATTCGGAGGTAAGTAATAAAAATACAGTGTATGTTAATCAAGGTCTGAAATAGGAACAGGAAAAATGCATTTAGCCACGTGAGTTCTGTTCTTTTAAGTAATTCATCAAAGAGAAAATGTTAATGATAATGTGAACGACATTCCTATGTAAACTTCGAAGTATTTCTATACTTTCGTTTGCCAACACCGTTTACTCTGAATCCTTCAAGGAGAATCACATAATACCTCTCAGACATAGTACACGGTGTAAAGTTTAAACGGGGTCTCATCGAAATTAAAAATCTAATATTGGCGTACAACATTACGCCATAATTAAGATATCTCCTCAAGTTACTTGAATTCTTTGTCTACTCTCAATTCTAACAAGATCTAATTTCACTAATTAAACCATGAGGGCATGAACCATACCGTAACCTACAATCAAGACTAATTATTGCTAATCAAGCTGTAATCTAACAAGCCTTCATCACCTCAACAGATGCTGGCTCTGATTTCCCTCACAACTCTCATCATCAGCATCTCGAGTACCCCTGCCCGAGTTCACCGGTCTCCTTTGGAAATCGGCTACGTGGTTGGTGTCGACGGGCCCGTCAACGACGATGTCCTGCACCACCATCAGCTCATCACTGCCCATCACGTCATCCTACAGCCACACATCATAGTAGTGCCCCATCTTAAAGAAGGCAAAGTGACGCATAAGTTGGCCATCAAGACTGAGACCCATGTCATTAGCCACGATCCTAAGCCTGTGATTCACAGTTTAGTGCTCATTCCTATTGGGGTTCACTCCATTGTCGTCAAACACGAAGTCAAAGTCGCGAATTTAAGGACACATCTGGGGGGATATGGGGTTGGGGTTGATACGGGGGGCCCTGGCGCTGGCCATGGGTTTTATGTTGCCCACTACAACAATCTGTATTAGGAGTTTTTAGTATATTTATGGACAGTTTTAAAAATTTTCTTAGCCTTGAGTTCAGAGGTAATCCTCGTAATAAAACTGATTCCAAGCATGTGATTGGCTGTTACTACGGCGATGGCAAATTTAATCCTTGGGAGAGCGCTTAATTCAGAATTTAGGAAAGTTGTAAAACTACCTCTGATAGGAGATATTCAAGAATGAACGAATCTAGGTTGGAGTTGAGAAGGGGAGGGGATGACGAGGGGCACTGGGGTATGTGTTTCCAACTACAACGATCTGTTTTAGAAGTATTTATTTTATTTTACGAGGCGAGGTATGGAATGGGGCAGCATGGGGGTTGAAAGTGTTGTGCGTTGGGGTGCACTCTATCGTCGTCAAGCATGACGTCAAGGTTGTGGATTGAGGACACAATATCTGGGAGGATGTGGGTTTAGGGTTGAAACTGGAGCGCTGGCCCCTGGCCTTGGGATTCTGATGCTGACTGCAGAGTTTAGCAGCTTTGTTGATTATACAAAATGAGGCATTGAGTGAAATAATGGCGTTGAAGGGAAATGATCAATTATCACCCTGCTGTCGTGAGACTAGATTGAGAGGTAAATTCATTTTTTCTCGTATTAACGATGATACTTATAGTTAACTCTAAGGCCCGGTGTTACAATGTCCAAAATTCTTCTAAACTGACAAGGATAACAAATTTAAAGCCAAATACACGGCTAGTATTAATTTGAAGAATATTAAAATCACTTCAAAAATAACTGCTTACTCAAGGACTTGAAGTAAAAGGTCTGGGGTTCAAGTCCTCGAGTAAGCAGGTATTTTTGAAGTGATTGTAATATTTTCAAAAAAACTATTAGTAAATAGGATAAACTGCTGGAAACTTCAATCTGCCTTACTTAATGGCAGGCTGTTTGCTAGAAGTTTTCAGCAGTTTATCCCATTTACTAACAGCTTTTTGGAAAACTAGTGCTAAAATTAAACAGAAGACATGAGTCTTAAAAATGTGATTTTCATATTCTTCAAATTCTTCTAAACTGTTTTATCCTCCGAAAAAATTGGAAACTTAGAAGCTGATTGGTTGTGAAAATGGTGACCGCGGCGGAGTTTAGAGGATACAATAGTTTGGAAGAAGCCTGGACATTATACTATCGATCCTTACAAGATTTAATTATGTGCTCGGAAAAATCACACCTAGTTCTTGGAGGAACTTGAAAGATCTTCACCCATATTATTTCATGATACCATGGTAATGTCCACAGCATCTTGCAAGAAATCTCCAAACCTTCCAAAACGATTCGGAATCTTGTGTGCAATCCACAGGCAGCCGGTATTTACGAGACATTTGCTATTTACCTCGCTCAAAGATCGCGCAACATCCCGTAATGTCCAACGTGATAGTTTTCAGCATTGAAGACTTGTGATATTGAATTTTTGGTGTCCAAACCGCTGAAATAGTGGCCAACTTTTTCTCGGGTTAACGGTTAGTGGCAAGAGAAGACTGCAAAACGCAAAACATGCATCCGCATCTTTTGATTCAGATTCAAAAAGTTTTCTGATACTGAAGACGCTGTGCTGTCAGCACGTTACCAAGAAAAGAGGGACGAGAAAGGTTTGGGAATTGGAGACTGAATTATTGCACCTATAGGTAGGTTTGAATTAGTGTTTTGTATTCAGTATTTTTTCCATATTTTAACTATTTTTCATTTTTAAATAATTTACACTTTTATGGCAGACTTGGGAAATGCCGAATAGCAAGTTGCAGTGATCGATCCCCCAACTATCATGTACCACAGATCAAAAAACACTTTTCTTTGCTTGCACTTTGTGGTATTGTTCCGCAGTGAAGATTAAAATCAATCACTTCGAACAACGAATTTTTTGTGTGCTGAGAATCAGTCTTAAAATTGAATTCCAGTCATCATTTGATTGAAATATTGTAAAGCCTTGCCATTACTCATTGCCTAGCTGGGAGGGTAATTGTAATGGTTTGGTTAAGTCTTGCCGCTAAGGGCGTTGTTTGTGTTTACTCGATGATGGTTGTACGGTCTTAATGATTGTAATAAATGTGCATAGCTAATTATCCGTCATTAATTATTTAATACACAAATAGAAAATGCGTTGAGCTGTTTTCGAGTTTGATTCAATGGATGACATGCATACAGGAGACGAGAATTTATATAGGTGTAGATATAGGAATAGTAGTTAGGTAAGTACTGTAGCTACGTATTATCAATTTGAAAGCTGAAATCAATAATGTTCAACACATGTGTGAATGTGTTCACTCACTTTAAATTGGTCGTATCAGTTTCGCATCTTGTAATGTAAAACTCGTTCAATAACCAGTAATTGAAAAAAATACAAATGCAAATCAAGTAAGGTTATACTAACAAAAATAAACACCTAGCAGAGGCTGAATTTCCTCTTATGTACACAAAGTATGTTTTGCGTTCTAGTATCAATAACAGCGATTTTGATTTATATCGGTTGGTAAGGTTTCACTGGCCATTGTGTTTGCTTTATTTATTGCAGTGTGCAACCTAAAACTGAACGAGTCTGATACGATATAATAAACACTGTTGCCTGATGCCGCAATTTGGGGTTTGCCCAACCTATTTTCCACCTCTCACTGCATAAATATCCACTAATTGATTGCGAAATTAGTACCGTTTAGCCTGAAATTTGCGCGATAGAATTAATATTATTGGGCGATCCCTCTAATCCATAAATCAAATAGTTTCAAGAGCTCCATCATCGCATGACTTATTAGTGTATTAGTGTCTAATCATTAAAGAATCTTCGCAAAAAAACTTTCACATATCCAAGGAGAACTGGGTGGTTGATATTATTGTGCACAAATCAGTGTGATCGAAGTTAATCAAAGTTGCCCTTTTCACTTTTTGATCTTCATAAATAAAAATACATTAATGCTATAGTCGTCGTTGCACTGTACTTAAAAGATGAAATAAACAGGAAGATGAAAATTGGCATAAACTATCTCGACGTTACGCTTTCACGATGCGTCGATTCATCAAGATTAATAACATTGATGACGTCTTATTTGAACCTGTTGACTATAGTTAATATATTTAAATTAGCAAATAATTAATTTTGCATAATGTCATGTAACATGTTCTAGCAGCTCGAAATTGTAATAAGTATTAAATAAATCATATCACAGACCCCATGTTTATTAATGATACTGTCTTCATGATGTCTTCAATATTACACTAATAACCCCACACTTTCCAACCAGTATATATATCCGTTCTATTATCACATTGATCAAATATTAAGTGCGTGCAAATATTATGCGAGCTATAAATTCAAGGTAACTTGCACTAAGGATGATACCGCTTGTAAATTAAGTACGTTATAGTGAATTAACATGTTTACGTTTTCTTCCATTCATATCCATGTGTTGTTGTACTACGTTTACGCTGGTACACTATAATTCACCCCTCCTTTCCACACTAACAGTTATCGTGTATATCATCGAAGAGATGGCAGTGCTGTGCAATGACGATTATTTACTCAAAAAAACAAAGAGGGTTCAATAAAAAAAAACTGTTAGTAAATGGGTTTTTATTATAATAAATGTATTATTATTAGGCAGAAGACAATGAGTCTTCGATGTAAGGTTTCAATCAGGTTCGCTACCCGGAGAGGCTCATTGCTCATTTCTCAAGCCAAAATATCATCGATTTTTATTAGCTCAGATGGTATAGTCTTTGCTTAAGTTGGGAGTGCACTGAATTTCTGCCTATCAAGAGGTGATTAGGTTTATCTTTGTTAAAATCAATTTTTATTTGACAGGATTCGGGTTTTCTACCCGTAATGGCTTGGTCGCTGATTCGAGCACAGAGCTGTGTTACCTAATACCAAACTGCCTCCCCAACCTGTCAACCTGCACAATAAATCCTTAAATCTTGATAGCAATGTGGCATGTGAGGGTTGCACTTGGTCTAAGAAATATTTGACAACATAGCCAGTCCCATTTATTCTGACAGATAACACGTTTGGGGTGTTAACATGGATAACAAGTGTGAGGACATCCCCATCATTAAAGCCCCATCATTAAAACGTTTCAAGATTCCGTGCAATCCTAACTAAAGCAAAGACTACCTTGCACTTTGTTCAAGTATTTCTATGTTTATTTTAGTCAAACCCACGTATGTGCTGTCATTTGAAAATTATGGAAAATGCTGCAATTTATTTTTGTGTCAAGCGAGATGGCCGCTATTCAAGGTTGCCATAGGACGAAATAAAAATGGCTTTACGTGAACGAGGATCATGGGCCTCTCCAGATAACTTGTTCAACCTGCTTGGTCCAAAATTATCCATTTTGATACTTGCGTTCTACACTAGAGAAACTGATATGACATACAGAGCGAAGTATATGTGCCTTCCCTCACAACCCGGTCGCACAAGGCTTACGTACTACCTAAGACTTTCCCGTACGAACGGTCAACCCGAATAAATCATCCCTTGCCTATTCCTGACTGTTGCCGCACTGCTGACAGCTGAAAAGTAGTCGGTAGATCGTACTGGTGACTTTTCTGGGGGATATACAGTGCATTTTTTGAACCTGATGCTCCAACGAGTAATTTTGGTCCAAAAATAAGTGGGGATTAATAACGAGTTTGTTTATCTTTTGTGCGTTCCATAAAAAAATCAGCTTCGTAAAAGGTGGTTTATTTGAGCCGCAGTCAAGTGATAACTACCGAAGGGATGTGTCGTATCTTACGAATTTTCCTGTGCTATTTTCGCGTCGATCGATTCGCCAATGTCATTTAAGTCTACCATGACGCATGCAAGTCCACAGGAAAATGTAAGTTTAGAGAGTTACAGCCCCTTTGAGTAGGCAATGTTAGAAAAGTAGTTCGAGTTGACCATTCGTAGGCAGTACGAGAGGAAAAGGGTTACAGGTTTAGTCTTTGCTTTAGTTAGGAGTGCACGGAATTAGAGGTGATTAGGTTTATCTTAATTGAAATCAATGTTTAATTGA
>QKMV01002996.1:0-12175 GCA_003287335.1 Lednia tumana
GATCCTCATTTCACAAGGCAGGCATCAACTGATAAGGAAAACTGGTTTATCATAACGAGGTATTGGCCCAGAAAGCCGCATGGTTTTTAGCCGGCTTACCTACATTATTTTCAAACAAACTTTATTTAGGACTTGTGAATATTTCGAGTGGACGGTTTTCTGTGTCCAGAAGTGCACGTGCATTTTGTATTGGAATTTGCTTTAAGCTGTTGGATGTACTGCCGATCTACAGATGGCGTAAAAGCTGTTTTACATTGTCAAAAATGTTACGCCATTTTTTTCATCCTATTTCCGCTTCTAAAGTTACAATTGATGCAAGTCGGCTACAATTGGCGGAAGGAAATTGTGTGAAATAAATTGGCAGAAAAGTTTGACGGTGTAAAACAGGCCTACGTTTATGGTGAAAAGAGTTGAGAAGAGTCGTAAATACTTCGTTACTAATAACGAGACAAGCTTGTAGCTTTAATCGAATATTGCTGAGTTAGAAGAATATTAAATTTACTTCAAAAATACCAGCCTCCTCGAGGACTCAAACCCCGGACCTTTTGCTGTCCTCGAGTAGGCTGGTATTTTTGAAGTGAATTAAATTGTCTTCAAATTAATACTAGCCATGTGTTTTGCTTTAAATTTAAAATCCTTGTCATTGCCGAGTTAATTCAGCTGGACGACAAGGAATTTGATTGAGAAGACGCTGAAGGTATCGATTGGAAAGGATAACCACACAATGTTTTATTTTTACGTTTTCTTAAAAAATGTAACCTATCATCAGTATTTTGTGTGTGTATGATTATTATTTTCTTGGTTGATATTTAAATGACCCATTGGTGGTTTGTAACGCTTTGCTGGGTCACGCACCTGACGCCCGACGGTGGAGGTGCCGGGTCTGCATAAGACAGTTCCATATCTGAACCACAAGCGAAACTTATTTTTCTGAACTTGATAGTTTACGTGCAGTCGTATTTTGAAATAATGTTATAAAAAGGCAAATAACGGGAACCCAGAACCGAAGTTTTTCGTGCACTTTTTCACTTTTTTTGTAACAATTACCTCTTCTCACCTAAAACATATTACTTAAATCTGTGTAAAATATATGTACTTCAGAGGGTTAATTTTAGACATTCCAGTGGGCTCTACAAAGTTCCCTTTCAGCAGCCATTTATTTTTTGAAATTTGATAATTCTCAATCTTTCATTTCTCAGTTTTACATTTTTGCATTGGTGAACGTTTCTTTTTTCTCAAGAGTTTTCCAAAAGCCACCAACTACTTCTTCCATGGTCTTGAAAACTTTCTTGGAATATTGTTTTTTATTATGAAATAAGCAATGAATTTTCCAATCATTTTTTTTTATATTTGTGTGTTGCACAAATTTATTTAAACACACAAATTTGAAATCCCACATGTCATTGTGTGTACAAGTGCAACGGCTTCTACGATTTTTCAAATTCTTTGGCCCAGCCCCTAGTTTGAAAACAGTGACTGAAAGTTGTCTAAATTAGGTGGTGAATGGTCGAAAGCAATTTCCCTGAAGATGACACGACACTATCCATGTCGGATATTCCATGACTGGACACAAACAATTATTTCCGATTACAAGCTTATGTGACGCCTAATCGCACGTAATTCGAGCACAAAAGTGTCTTGATCCCTCATCTTTGTCCCCCCTAATCCATCGGCTCTGCAATCGGAACGATGCAGAGCCGCCTAATTGGCCCGCGCGAGTCATCCATCGACCCTGCGTCATCTGAACGGCTGCCCGTCTAATTACTGCACATGCAGCCAAGCAAGCGGGGAAAAGCAAGGATAAATCATGGAGATGCATATTTCACGAAATCAGCTGATGTAACATTCGTCAAATTGTTGGCGCTTATGAGGAATATGGAGGAGTAAACCTACCTTTTTTAAACATTCTTTCGAAAATATTTTCTCTGCAGACTGCAGTTTTCATGGCATATTTCTCTGTCATTTGGCTTAAATAATGCATTGGGAGGACGAGTTTTTTTCCAAGAGCTTTTGGGAATGAATGTGTAATTTATGCCGTTATAGAGCCCACAATTTAAATACTGCTTTAGCATGGTAGATAAAAATATTAGTTTTGCATAAACCGTGGTTTTGAATTAACGAGAACATTGCAATGTCCTGTATCGTTATAAATTTCTTGAAGCACATGTCTAGTTCCTAATCTTAGCACTAGTTTTCAAAAAAAGCTGTTTACCAAACTGGGGAAAGCTGCTGATAAGTCCACTTATAAATTACCAACGTTTCGCGAACTGTTCTGTCTACCTCATCAGAAGCTTCTAACTGACACAAATAAAACTCGAAAAAATATACATGCATCAGCTAGAAGCATCTGATGAAGCAAACGCAACTTTTAGCGAAACGTTGGGAATTGATTAGTGGGCCTCTTAGCAGTTTTACCCAGTTTAGTAAACAGTTTTTTTGAAATTTCTCATCGTCTTCCTTCAATAATTAGACGAACAAAAAAATTCATCTGATATCTGGTGAAGAAAAACGTACCCAAAACCAGCCGACGCAAGACATCGAACTAAAAATAATGAAAGGTTTGTGACAAAGGTTTCAACCACGGTCAAACCCATAAAGGGAACATAGGTTAAGTGTTTATTCTATTCAAAAAACATATATGCGAGCGTTTATCACTGTCACGTTTATGTGAAACTAAACTTGTGTTAACGGTAGGTTAATATTTTTCAATATCCCTGCTCTCAGTTGTTATTTATCTGTACTCAGTGAACTCGATGCTCAGTGTGTTCTTGTAGTAAGCTCCAACATTGTTAGTGGTCGACGTTTTGCAGGATTTGGTTGAAATTCAATAATAATTGTAACCAACCATCCTGGTTGTTCTCTTTTCCGTTATAATTTTCCGACCATGCGGGTAAAATCAGGGATAGAACCTCCATCGGATAGCACGACCGTTTCCATACACGTTGGTGTCAAAACTCTCCCATTCCTTTCGAAAAACTACAATATTATACTTTATAGTATAACTTTTCATCCCAAATTATCTTAATCAAATAAACAACAGCTCCCTAAACTTGCACGTCGTTGTTCCAATATCCATCGCTGTACTAAACACGAAATATTACTAAACGTGTGAATATTGACAACATTAAATAACCGTTAAATGAACTTGTCCGTAATTAGGTGTTAAAACGCATTAATTACACCACATCTGTTTGAAATCTGTCTAATTAAACACGAAAGCGAACATCTTCATAACGATTCGAGAAATTCCTCGCCTGAATGTGTTGACATTTTCTTGGGAAGGTATTATGAATTATCGGGCCAGCAATGCCGGTCTCTAGCTCTCCTTTTTTCCGTGTGTTTTTTTGCGTGTTTTCCTCTTTGGTTGGTGCCGTCGCACTCATTAAAGTGATTCATGATTGTTGCCCCATGCTCTGCGCAGTCTGCCTCACAATCTGGATGATACGCCAGCCAGCATCCAGCAAGCATCTCTCCCGTTCTCTCCCGATCTCTCGCGAACTCTCTCGATCTCTCTCGATATTTCCCGCAGTGGCGGGCCGACGGTTACCCACCCCCTGGCAGAATCCTTCAAAGCAAGGCGCCCATAAGCATTCTTTTTGACACAACGTCTAACACTGCCACTCCAAGAAATTTGACAAAGGTGGAGCCTGTTTTCAAAACGTCGTTTGTCAAGAAATTTGAAAAATGAGTTAGAGTTGGCATAACGATCTCAACCGCAGGCCTTTTTACACGTATATGTCGTCTCAGAAAGTAGTTCGTTGTGTATTTTATTGCATGCTAATTCTATTGCTATCTTTTTAAAAATGCCTGGTTGTTTTCCAACTTTTTGTTTCTAAAAATTATTTTTTAGCCTGCATCAGTTTGATCAGTATGAATCAGTTTCATTTCACATGTGTTACTTTCCTCAAATCAAATGTGTGTGCCTCTAAACAGTTGTTCGTTATTATCTCAGTTTCAAGATATTCGACAAACTGCTTTCTGAAACCTTGCTCCGCGACATACAACATCAAAAGCAATCTAGAACAAACTTTGATGACGTCCTACTCCTAAACTCATACCTCATTCTCGAACTTCATGTTTCTGCGTTTCTTGTGAAATAAATATTTCTTGAGTATATGGTATGTAGGGCTTCATTTGGTTCCTTTTAAATATAATATTGGTGCTAATTTGAATTCTAGCACGGCTTCCTTGTAAAATCGGTTCCAGGTTCCATTCAGGTGTCTGGCCATGGGTAAAGCATCATGCCAAATGCTAGAGCGATTGTTGGAACAGATTTGCCTAATTAAATATGCAATGCGCATGAATAGCTACGTTAGAGATGTTGCAAAAACAGCATAATTTTTTTATAGACTCTCTGCGGAAATTAAAATTATCTTTGTGTTCGGAAGCAAAAGAAAAAATTATAAGCTGAGCCCAAAAAAATGTTGTAAGTAGAACGCCTTGAAGACCATATCGCAGTAGTGTCGAATAAAACTGATTGTATTTAATTTGTTTTAAGTATTCATGATCATTTTGATCCCCAGAGAAGCCAACGAACATTTTTTATGCATTTCTTTTTGTTTGTTTGATATATAAAACTGTTACAGAAAAAAATCCTCCAGAAAAAGGGCACAGCCATCGCTTTCGCCCATTCCCGAGCCCTCAGTATCTAGCTGAAATGTATGCACATTAGGAGCTCGTGCAGGCAATTCACTTTTAAGACAAAGTACGATGTACCAACCCCAATACTTAACCTAACTCCCGCTGGAAGACCTTGGATCCGCCACTGGTGTCCCGGAAAGAGCGATCGTAGCCGGTAAAAAGCTCGCCTTACAATTGCAGCAAACACGATAAATCTTTGTCTCCCTATTTATTCCCTGCGCCTCTCCAGGAATTCACGGAGTGTCCGGTGACAATCAATCGGAGAGCATCCCTTCCTCTTTTCAACGAGATGAAGTTTTGGCTTCGGAAAAAGACACCGTTTTAAAATAAAACTGTTTTACAAACTGGGTAAAAATGCTACGTATTACACTAAAAGATTCCCAACGTTTCGCGAACTATTCTGTCTGCTTCATCACATCTGACGGACAGAAAATAAATAAATTGGCAAATTATGATTAATGATTTGCTTCATATTGATTATTCTTCGACTAATATTGATTCTCTGTCAGTTAGATGCCCATCAAGAAGCAGACATAACAGTTTTCGAAACTTGGGGAACCTTAAGTGGATTTTTTAACATTTTTACTCAGTTTATAAAACAGTATTTTTTGAAAACTAGTGCTAAGATTAGGAAGTAGACTTGGGTTTCAAGAATTTCATTCCGTTTGTCATTAACTTGAAAGCGCCGCGCTTTCAATGGCCGGCTAAATTTGCGTGTTAAAAACTGCACTGCATCTGGCTGGTTGTTGTCAAGTGGTCGAGGCAAATATATGAATCAGCGTTTGGATTCTTAAAATTAAAAAACTGACCCTATGAAATTGTACGAAGTCGATAAACCCTTGCTCTCTTATATGCTGATTATAACACAATGAAGTCCAAATTGCCGATGAATATATTTGCCTTGGCATCAGCCAAGGCTGGGATTCGATCAACTAACTCACTTGTAAATATGTGAGCCATCCATTTGTATGTTATTAATACATTCATTTAATTATAGATAGGAGCAAATCTACGACCAAACACGATTCTGCAAACATGTTTTGAACTTTAATTGCACGTGTTAAAAAATAGTCTTGGCGTATACAGCAGAAATGTAGGTAATAGTTCATATTAATATGCTATGTTTTGATATTACCGGTGATATGATAAGAAGAAAAATGTACGGCTGGCACGTTATGGGTATTTCAGGAAAATAGCTGAAGGCAAATACCAAGTGCAATGAGTTTTCGTGATAAACACGCAATGAAAAACAAGCTCACATGAACTACAACTATTTTGTGAAAAGCCATATGATCTCAATTTGCTACATTTCATGGAAACAAATATTGTATGGTAACTCGGGGAGTTTTGGCCCAAAAAGAGGAATTCCTCAGCCTTCTTTTGGCGATTTCTACCCTTCGACCCGTTCGATTCGAATACAACGATACTTCATGATAAAAGTGGTCACATTTTAAATTGTCAACTGTTACTTACTTTACTACAAAAACTACACAAAAATTTTCTTGTCTTCAAAAAGACAGCGATATCCTTGCGACCATCATCACCCCATGTTGATGGTGGGATAGCAACTGTGTAACCCAGCAGATAAACCACGAAGATCTCGTAGCTGTGACTTCATTAGTGCCGAGTTGTTGCCGCTGATCTCGTTACAATTAACCCCTCTTATCCAGCTTATCCCTTACTCATCATCCCCTTATTTTATAGCCGATACCACCCATCCCCTCACCCTATGCCTACCACCCACCCGTAACCCAAACCGTAGCGAAGTGATTGTCAAATGAAGATTGATAGCGTGCAGGGACGCTAACATAGTTTAGTAGGAATCTTCTCGGATTTACTAACTATACCACACCAAGGGGTTCTCTGGCAGCTCCCCTCTGACGATAATCTAGTCAGAGGATGATGTGAGAATCCTTGGATTGGTAGCAGATCAACGTATCATCATGTACGCTCGCTATCTATGTACACATTGACAAGTGAGTGTGATCCTGGATGTCTGTATAACTGCGATTACGTGTGCGAAAAGTTTTAACACAAAGTGTACACAGGTTAATTTGACAAGTGTTTGAAAGAAATACGTTTGAACGATAGAATTATGCATTTCTTAAATAAATACAGCAGTGGTTTAATGTATTACAATATATTGCTGGGAAAGACAGTTAGAAACTGGAGAATTATCTTCCCAAAAATATGCATATAGAATATTGTAGGCATAGTGCACAGGATGAAAAAATGGATTCATTTATCAAATTCTTACGCCTTATGTCTACCTCTTAATCTTAGCACTAGATTCTATAATCTGAGATTTTTTCCTCTGAAGAAGTAATGAGTAAACTGACAAAACAAATTGGGAGTTTTAGCGGAATTCTAAGCATTTAGCCCACTTTGTATTCAGTTTTTTTTATGGTTTCAATAGTTTAATTTGTGTTTATTTTTTGAGCTTCTATTTGAGAAAAATGTTGCTCAATACTGAATGATAGACGGAGAATAGTTGAGATCAGATTTGATGGTGGATCTGTTGGGAACCGAAACGATAAGTCAGACCGGTTAGGTCGTGGATGTGGTGGAGGAGCCAGGTTTAGTGTGGATGTCGTTTTACATCTCATGCCTTGCTTCTTGTGACTTGACTTCACCACACTGAATCATCTTAAAATCATGACGAGGTACTTACCGTTAGCTAAACTAAATTCTCTGATTACTTTTCCCGACAAAAATTGCCGGCCAAAAACGCACCGCCCGCACATAAAAATCCAGGTCTACTTGATTCTCGAAATTGCACGCGCGACGCTTGCCAGCTCGGAATTGAATCACCCTCTCCGCGCCCCGTCGTAACTTTTGATAGTTTTAAACAAACGTGAAATGGTTTCGACGATGTGGTCGCGAGATGAACAATGCTCCATTACTCGGATGCTGTGATACGGTTCCAGGGGTTGGGGTTGGGGTGGGATGGAGTGTGGGGATATGCTTTTAATCAGCGCCAAAAGTGAGTCAAGTGGAGTGCGACTCTTCTGAGCCCCCCGTCGTTTCAATGTACCAGAGCATCGGGGGTAATAGAAATGTATATGCGTTCTACTAAATACATTTCATCCCTCTCGCCCAATTGATAATATACAGATCGTTGGGGGTCGCCGAAGTGGATCTTGGGGTTAAGATCATTGCGCTGACAAATAAGGCATAATGAATCTCGGTGTAGAGAGAGAGTGTATTGATGTGCAGCGGGGCACGGGGTATGAACCAATTGATCGAATAGGGATGGGGCTTTATGCTATGGACTCGGAGGAGGTTTGATACTGGCAACTCGTTTGTGTGTGGGTTAATGGACTTGGGTTGGCGTTAGAGTGCGGTGCTGCGGTTGCTTTTTGATTTTTTTGTTGAGGTTTAGAGATACATGAATGTGTAACTTGGGGTTTGTTTATACTTTTCGGTTGTCAACGTATTATGTGGGCAAACTAAGTTCTATGGTAATGGATACTGTTTTGTGTTTTGTGTATTACAAATTTCTCCGTCTACGAACGTAACTAAACAAATTATAATATTATAGTTCGTTGAAACATGGTATTTAACGAGTTTAGCAAACTGTTTGTGGAGTTGGCAGGAAGAAAGGGTCGTGCTACCAGATTTCCTCTGCTGTGTTGAAATATTTAAATGTATGCATATTTTTTAGGTAAATAATTGCATAACTGCCTATTTATTATCGATGTTGCATTTTAATTGTAGGGAGCGCCCAAGATAGAGTGAAATTCATGGGGTTTGAGCTTAGTGATGACGAAGTTATACCAGATAACAGTGTGATCTTTCGGATCGTTTTCGAAACCAAGTTGACAGTTAGTTGATCACGTGGAGTTATACTTTTCCTTTTTTGTTCACAGCTGAGATGCTTGTGAGAATCTTATTCTCCAAGCTGTGCAGAAAGCAGGAAGCTCAGCTTTGAACTGTGCAGCAATTCTGGGGAACGGAATCGGACTGCAAATATACTCCGAAGGTATTTATTACTGTTTTTTGTTGTTAGGTACTGCAAGGTATATTAATTATCTGGATCTTAATGAGATAGACTTTTTATGATTACAATCACACAAGACTTCAATTTATTTTACTACCCACATTTCGTTTTTATTTGTGAAAATTTCATAATTTCATTTATACAATACAACCTTCGTTTCATATTGAATTGCAATAAGCATTTGATAGAAAACTCATTAATCTTTTTGTGCCATTATCTCTCTCGTTCATTCTCTGTCCCACGTACACACATGAATATCCATTAACTTGTTTTCAGTTGCGGTCTTCTCATTTGGTGACGTCAGAACGTCCTTGCTGCAAACACCTCGACGGTATGAAACAACCGAGAGAAAAAGGAACCGTGTAATTTATTAATGTTGTAATAGAATTTATTGATATGTGATTTGTTCATCGGCCGCAAAAAACAAAGCTCGCTTGTTCTATTTACAACAAACTGAAGGCGCCAACGATAATTTCACAGAGGCAAGAGATATTATATTAAGACCATGAGATACCTATCGATAAAAATATTTCGTTACAAGATTCACGTCCTTTTTGGTCAATTTCTTTCTTAGACCATGGTTCATAATTATGGTACACAATAATAAAATTAGCACTATTTATAATATTTACAGACTCAATGTGATAGCTTTTTTCGACTCTTTTCAAAACGTTACTTTTGAAGAGGTGGCGAATGTCTTATATATATATACGAGAATGCCACAGTTTTTTTTTCAAATTGATATCATTATTTACAGTACAGGTAAAGAGTTTCGAGATGTGCTCATTAGTAATGAGTAACACTATTATAGAGGCCGCGTCGCGCGTGGTGATTTCCAACGCTCAAAACACAAGACTCAAGTTGCGGGTTGCCAGCGAAAACAATTCCAAGATGGCTTCTCAATTTACGCCACACTAAAATTGTCACTGTTGAAAAAATACCGCATGAACGTGTGCGTACATGTTACAAAATAATTATCTTAAAACAGAGCCAGTTTTTCTGAAGCAGGTTAATCGTGAGACGATAGTTAACAGATCGCGCGCGTTAAACAGAGAGAGAAAAAAAAAACTTATTCCATGGCACATTTGTAAAAAGACTAGTCACTAGCCATAAATTTAGTCGTGTGGTAAAAATAAGCTACTTATTAGTGGACGTGTTTTTTCGAAAAATGATTCGAATCGCAATTAACGTCGAACGGAGTCGAGAGAACAGAAAATGATTTGATCAACAACGAATTAGCGAAACGTGGGGCGAAACTCGTTCGCAGCTCCCGACGATGTCGATGCGCAACATGGTCCAACGCCTCATCCAACATGCGACGAACCGCACAACGTTCAGTCCGTCTCCATCGCGTCGCGACGCCCGCTGCGCCCGCCGCGCCGCCGTGAAAGCCGCTATCACAACACATTATAAACATCTAGCTGCACTCGCGATCGCGCCAGCGTCGCTATGTACACGCCGTGCCTGGCCATGCGTGGTGTGGGGTCCTTGTCGCTGCGCGCTCCTAGTGGTGATACTGGTGATAGAAGAGCGCCGGACCCCACCGGGCTCAGACAAGGCCCGGCGGCTTAATATCGGTCTGCTCCATACCACCCCCCATCCCCTGGGGAGGCGGCGTGTTGTTCAGCGACGACGGCGAGTTCACCCCCTGCATATCCGACTGGCTGTTCTCCTCCGAATCGGTGCACGAGTCCGAGCTGCCCTTTTTGCTGCTACCGTCGGTGGTATGCGTCTTGACGTGCTTGGCGAGATGGTCGCTGCGCATGAACCGCTTGTTGCACACGGGGCACGCGAACCGTTTCTCACCCGTGTGCGTGCGCAGGTGGCGCTGCAGCTCGTCGCTGCGCGTGAACCGCTTGCCGCAGAACAGCCAGTTGCAGACGAAAGGGCGCTCGCCGGTGTGCCATCGGAGATGCGCCTTCAAGTGAGACGTCTTGCCGTAGACTTTACCACAGCCGGGGATGTGGCAGCTGTGGATGTTCTTCTTGCGAAGATGCACGCCGGCCGGGCCGAGCCGTTCGGCCTCTTGACAGTTCGGACAGTCGCACGTGGCGCGGCCCGTGTACCGACGCTGCGACCGCGGCGACGGCACTTGCGGCGGTAGGTTGGCGGTCGCGACCGGCGACGGCGCTGACTGCGAATGATGGTGGTGTCCCAGTCCGTAGCCGCCGCTCACCCCTTGGCCGGGCAGCATCGACTTGTACGTGTCTTGCAGCAGGTGTTGCCCCGACGAGAGCAAGTGGTGCGCACTGTTGGTCGCGGCCAGCGTGTGACTCAACGTGTTGTAGTCGGTGGTGGCCGCGTAATTGGCGGCGGCCATTTGCGCGTGCATGCTCGCGCCGCTCATGTCCAGCCAGCTGCCCGCCGTCGCTTGGTGCACGTCCCACCAGGAGCCCGCCGCGTTGCCGCCGTCGCCGGCCTTCATCGCGCCGTGGTGCGTCGCGCCGGGCATCGCGTTGAACGGCCACGCCTCGTACGGGTGCCGCGAATAGACGCTGCCCAACGCCGCGTGGTGCGTTGCCGCGTTCTCGACCTTGCCCAGAAACTGGTGGTGCGAGTTGTCGTTGACGTTCTGTGCGGTCGCCCCCGGGAAATACAAGTCGGAGCCGCCGTAGGTGGGCGTCGCGGAGGCGCACGCTGACGACGTCATCACTGGTCGCGTGGAGTATGTCGCCTGGCCGAGTGTGTTGCCGGAGCTGGTGGTCGACATGAGAGATCGTTGGGAGGAGAGCGATTGGCTGCCCGTGGTTGGGCCCGAGTTGGAGTTGTTGATTATGTTGCCGCTGGACGGCGTCTGCGGGCTTTTTTTCCAGGGGTGGAAGCCTTTGCCGACGGCTGCGTCTGCCAGTGGCGGCGGTGACTTGTTGGAGAGCTTGTTGCACTGCGCTGCCAGCATCGCCAATGGCGTACCCCGCAACCCGGGATGGTCCTGCAATGGAAGACAACAGAGACACGTTAGCGCCACGTGACGAGATGTGCACTCTTAGAGCGCAAACAAAGCGCGATGAGATGTGTGCATAATAATTGCAGTCGAGCCTCGACGCGGAGACAAATGCATCGCGCCCGGGGAAAGGGGGGGGGGGGATTCAAATTGCATTCTGGAGATGATTTGCTTACAATTTGTTTCTTTCCGTTTTCCATATCAATTTACGACAAATTCCCTCAACGTCGTGTAATCCGTCGAGTAATCACGCTGCAAGAACGTTTAAGCGCGATGATTCGAATCAAGGACTGTCGGTTGTAATCAACGACGGCAACAATTACCATTACGGACTCTGGAAAGAGTCTCCATGATTGAGTTTTGCATCGCGCGGACTAAAATGAGACGTAATGAGTTGACTCGCTTGACGACCACCCATGTCCGGGCTGAGCAAAGAGTTGAAGGCAGCGGAAAGTCAATCAGCGGAGAGACCACCGCTTCTGCTTGCTAGCCTGCCTGCCTGCCTCTTGCTTGCCTGTCTGCTTGCCTGCCTGCCTGCCTGCCTGCCTGCCTGCCTGCCTGCCTGCCTGCCTGCCTGCCTGCCTGCCTGCCTG
>QKMV01002997.1:0-12174 GCA_003287335.1 Lednia tumana
AAGTATAAACTTATCACCTGTACCTGATAAATTACCGCGAGTTATAGGTTGGTGACCTAACTTACACCATATACCAGATACAACCAAGCATGACGAGCTTTTCATGTAGATAAATTAAAAACAGCCAACAAGCTGCCTCACAAGACACCCAGTAGCTTACCACTGTTTTCTTCCAACTATATTTATTTTGAACAGCTGTGCTCTGAACTCGCAACTTTTCTTGATACCAACATGTTGACGTAAACTGTTAAATTTGTTGCAAGACAAGACCACATGCTCTTTTGACTGGAAGCCCTAAAATTAGTGTTAGATCGTCGGAGCGAGCAAAACTATTAACTATGGTTGTTACCCGTTCAGCTCTATACGTTTTGTATTATATACAGCAAGAATCCCTCTCAATAAGTTTTATCTCACCTGTACACTTAAAAACTCATTTTTCCCACAAGTTGATCAGCCAGTCCTATTCTCCTACTGTTTGTTGAATAGGGTCAACCCCAACTGCAGGACTGACTGGAACTACTCTACTTTCTTATAACAATAAAAGGCAATGATAAAAGTAGGGGTTGCCATCTTACCTGTAGCTGCTGCCACCCCCATCGCTGCTCCCTCGGCTGCCTCCCCTCCCCCCGCTATTGCCATAGCCACCGCCACCTGATGGAGGGCCTATAAAAAATAAAAATAAATCTATGAGGAACATTTTCTCAGACGCTCATAAATTAACTAAGCAATACCGTAATCATTTAAGATACAGCTACAACCACTGACCACACTTTGTTATGAATGCTATGAAAGAAAGGGAGCCGATTGCAATATCACAAAATAGAGTGAGAAGGGCTTAACACAACTGTAACTCCCGTAGGTAGATAATTAGCAACCTGTTTTATGTCATCCAGTAAAAATTAATGGGTCTCAAATCTAATTTCACTCGTGTACCTACATCTCTTTCTCAGCCACACAATTTACAACATCAAGTCTAGCCTACAACTCACAAGGCTCACCTCCATATGACTGGTTTCCACCATAGCTCTGCTGGCCTCCGCCTCCGCCTCCGCCTCCATAACCTCCAGACTGCTGGCCGCCGCCACCACCATAACCCCCTGCTGACTGATTGTAGTTGGGATACTGGCCGCCGCTGCCACCGCCTCCCCCTCCACCACTTTGGTCGTAGGACGGGTTGGGTGCTTGGTAGCTCTGTCCGTAGCTAGGTTGAGCTGCGGGAGGTGGAGCTGCACATCCACCAAAGCACGCAAATATAGCTGGTCAGCTTGCCTGGGTTGTTTACAACACTAAGTTTCTAACTATGATGCAAGTAATACTACCCACACTTTCTAAAAATTGGATGTATTGAAAGAATAACAAACAATCTGAATTACTTAACAAGGCCTTGAAATTAGCAAGGTGTTTTGAAATTTTATAATCCAGTGCTATGGCATGTATTAAATTGACGATCAATCTCTCAGCGGTGAGCGACAAACTAACCCGTTGGATTGTATCCAGTTGTCTGATCTCCTGTGGCACCATAGTTACCACCGTAGCTCGGCGGCTGCTGTTGCTGGCCCCATGAGTTTTGGCCTTGCGGTGGGTAGGAACTTTGCTGGTCGTACGATTGTGATTGAGGGTAGCTTGGAGCAGCAGCTACACCACCAGCTCCCAAAGCTGGGGCAGGCTGAGAATACCCAGGATAGTTGCCATAGGAAGCTCCTCCTGAATTATAATTACCATACTCTGGAAGAGAGAGACGACAAACTTATTACAATACAGCATCACCTTACCGTGAACGGTCGCAATAATGAAAACGATAGTAGCAAAACCGCGGCAACTCTAGTCCGAACGTACCGGTGAATGGTACCCATAGGGTTTGCTCAATAAATACACCTAAATTTGGCGATCCAATAGGTCATTTTAAACTAAAAAAAATGCTCTGTGATATTTTGCAATCGGCGAATGTGGATGACTTAATATAGTTTAGAAAAACGGTGATTGGAAACTCAAAATTACTCACGATTGTCGGCCATTGCAACTGTTGTCGTCTTTCCCTACAATAAACGACGAAACTAAAACGAAGCTTCACCAACACCTTGCCCGTCCCACCGCTACATCCAGCGCACTCATACCAACATAATGGAGCCAATTTATTTATGTATCTCGTGCAAAAATCGATTTATAGCAACCCCCCTAGCCTACCCTAGGAAATCTAGAATGTCAATATAATTTGAGCTACTATACGTTACTAAAAATGTAATATATTCGTTTATTTTTTCTGATAAACATGTTAACAATTGTATTTATATTAGTTGTCCTAGTTTATTCTTCAGCCTATGAAAATGAACAATACAGTGGGAAAAAGTTACTAGCCCCCCACCCCAAAAATCATGATATATCATATTTAAGGCTGAGTTTAAAACTGCAGTGCATGCTGTCTAGTATTTACATACAAATATCAGGGAGTTCACGCAGTCATCTTGAGCTTGAAATCCACTGTGCATCATCGGTGTTTTATAAATAAAGGTGTAACATAAAATAATATTGAAATAAAATCATAAGTAAATAATTATTGTGAGTGTTGGCTAGGTGTAAGCCCTCCTGGGTGTTCCGGGCTGTGCTTCTGTTTTTTCCGCTTCTTTTCCTTCTTTCTTTTCTTCCGTTCCTTCTCTTCGTCATGTCTTTTTTGTTTTTTATGCTTCTTCTCATGGGTGTCTTGACCAACTTCCGTCACTTGCATTTCCTGGCTCGGAGTATCTCCAGCTTTGTGTTTATGTTTCTTGTGTTTGTTTTTGTGCTTCCGCTGAGGTGTCTGATTTACGTAGCGATACTGCTCGGGCATAGGACCCGGATGAAGTCTGAACCCCGCCAATTGAACGCTCGACAATGGAAGCAGCTCTTTCCCTCCTATCGGAGGTTTGTCAATGACCGACCGTAGAGAACTGTTGTCTTGGTTTCCAGGAGTGTCGATTGTTCCAGGTAAGTTTGGTAGGAATGAGGAAAGCTGTTCTTTTACTTTCTTGCCACTGAATTTACTATATGAGTGTTCTAGGCCATAATAGGCCATCAAGTTTGTAGCCCCAGTTAACTCGCTTTCGCCTGTAAAACAATAGAAATGTAGTTTTAAAAAATGTTGCAATATCTTCAAATTGATGCAGTGTTTACATAGGTACACGAACGAGTTGTATATATGCCTAATTTTCACAATCCATGAGTCTGACCATAACTAATCTCGTATACATATTTCTGCAATCGACCTAAAATTTCGTATGGGTCATTTTTCATTTCGACATTTCTAGAGGTCTGCCTGGTTTAGTCTCAAGTTTACGAATATAGTCGAGAATTAAGAGAATTTACTCATATGCTGTTAAAATTGCAAACTAAATTATCAAAGCAATCATTTGTGAGAATGCAAGTGTCAAAGTTTGAGGCTAGAAAGTTAAAAGCTTACCTGGGGGCTCCTTCATCAAGTAGAAGGGTCCACTATGGACGATAGAAGGGTTCTTCCCCAATGAGATCGTCGTTTTTAGTGTTCCTGTAGAATCTTGACGCGAAACAACAGGGGACCGAGCCCCTCTTGGTGACGATTTTGGCGAATATTGTTCCACTTTGCGAAACTGATCAGCCATCATCATCTTCCTTCATTATTTGAAGATGGACAATCTAGTTGCTTGCATTCACGTTCTTACGTCAAGACGTGCGCGCTACAATCTGTTTTCAGGTGCACCAACTTTCAGAATTTGTTGGGTTCGTTTACTTTAAAGTTAATCAATCGACACGTGTGTGTGTGCGCGTGAACATAAATAATTGACTGGCTTTTAATAACCTTACGTTAATTCTACGAGGTTACAATGGGTAAAGCGAAATTAGGAAAACAGCGGAAAGATCGTTACTACAAACTCGCCAAGGAAACAGGTACGTTATGTGCTTTTGGACTGTTTGACATCGTAAGGCACTCAGGGCACCGAACGGAATGTCAACCATAACCAAACTCGATATATCCCTGCCTACACAAATTACTGTCTGATTTCAGGTTACAGATCTCGAGCAGCCTTCAAGCTAATCCAGTTAAATAGGAAGTTTGAGTTCCTACAAAAATCCCGAGTATGCATCGACCTGTGTGCAGCCCCCGGAGGGTGGATGCAAGTGGCGAAGCAAAACATGCCTGTCTCTAGCATTGTTATTGGCGTGGATTTGTACCCGATCAAGAATGTACCTGGCTGTATCAGCATCCAGGAAGACATTACTACAGATAAATGCCGGTCTTCTCTTACAAAGGAGCTTCAGTCATGGAAAGCTGATCTTGTGTTGCATGATGGAGCACCAAATCTTGGTAAGATAAAAAGTGTACCGATCCATATGAATTAAATTTATATTAACAATCTTAGATGGTCACTATAAATTGTAAAGTGAGTAAGGCTAATTTACAATTGGTAATAAACGAATGGTTATTAATTATTAAATTCACTTCAGAAATATCATACGCGACTTAGCTCAGTTAGTGAGCAAAATTGCCGTGTAAGCTAGAGGTATGCGGTTCGAGTCCTTGAGTAGGCAGGTTTTTTTGAAGTGATAATAATATTCTCCACGTTAATAGGTACTAGCCGTGTAACGGCTTTAAATTTGTATTCCTTGTCATACAGAAACATTAGCAAAGAGTTGTAAATACGCAAGTTCTTAAACCTAAAACCAAAATCCCTAATTGGAAGGCTTTAAAAATTTGTTATTCTTGTCAAAATACTAATCTTCAGTGGCAATGTGTGGAGGAGATAAGGAGGAGATAAAACCAGTTTTCATACCAAGTCAAACAATCAACATAAAATTTCATTAGGCTACCACATCCTCAGGCCGCAAGCGTTTTCCGCGTCCATACAGGTCACCTGTAAATTTGATCAATTCTCACCAGTCTATATCCTATTGCCTTCAATAATTCAATACTATAAATGTGAAACAATAAAAGGAGCATGGTGTGATTCTTTGCCTGCAAGCCACTTGTAATTGGAAGTTTGCATTCATTTGTAAATTTTCCATCTTGTGTTAAATCTAAGCTCAGACAGCATGTGTTTTTTATCTCATTGTCCATTGTCTTCATATGAAAGAGAAATCAACTATTCTTGAGTTAAATCAAGTATGTCCTCTCTTAAACTACCACCACTAAAACTTGCGCTCTGACTTGCCATGTTGATAATATTAAATAATAATATTCAAATCGACACAAAATAAATAGTAAATATGGAAAACACCTAACGGCAGGCTACAGCTACTATACAGCAGGTAAACTATCTGCTGAGTTTGCATATTGCTAGCTCTGCCACTCCGCCGAGGATTTGAGACTCGAAAAATGTGAGCCATGTCTCATTTGAGTATGATTTGAGCTTAATGTTTCTCCAAAAACCTTTCCTCTTTCACTTGCATTCAGCTAGACATGGGAACATAATAAAATAATGCGGAAAGCAAACCGTCTATATGGCTGATTCATTGCATGCCGAGCTTTCGAACGCGTGGAAGGGAGCGCGCTAAATACACAACGTATTTAAAGAAAAGAAAATGTATTGGTTCTACAAATGTGTAATTCTTTATCATTTTTGATGGGACAGCGGCTCATCTGGCGCTTTGCCTCGGCTAATCACTAAGCCTTGTTGCCATAGTTAATCGACCTGTATCTTCTGTGTGTATGACTAAATAATTCTTCTTTTGAACAATGAAGCATCAGATGTATGCTATTATGTCTCAACCACATGCTTAGCTTATTCCAATGTGATGGTCCTGTTCAAAAATGAAACTTTCCTAATCCATATCCTCGGCTGCTTTTTCACATTTATTACAATCCATTATTCGGGTCTTTTTATTCTACTTTTTCCCTTTGTTTTATTCAAGACATGCTACTTACATGTTACTTCCATGCTTCCTTTCTACATATTTGAAGAGGCTGCCACCCAAGCTCTATGCTTTCCCTATTTGAATTCTTTGAAATTAAGAAGTTGGAATGTGTCTATATATATTCGTGTTTTTTTAGGAAAGAACTGGATCCACGATGCTTATTCACAAGTGTGTCTGACATTGAGTTCTCTGAAACTAGCAACTCACTTCTTGAAAAAAGGAGGATGGTTCATCACCAAGGTCTTCCGTTCAAAAGATTATCACGCTCTGATTTGGGTGCTGAAACAGCTCTTCAAGAAAGTCCATGCCACAAAGCCGCAGGCATCTCGTGTGGAATCGGCTGAAATATTCGTTGTCTGTCAATATTACAAGGCACCTGACAAGCTGGATGCTCGCTTTCTTGATGCTAAATATGTCTTTGAGGAATTGGAAATCGAGTCGAAGAATAAGCTCAACATCTTCCATCCGGACAAGCAGAAAAAATCGAGACCCGAGGGATACCCAGAAAATGACTACACACTTCATCACAAGCTGCCAGTCTCTTTATTCGTGGCAAGCAGCAGCGCTGTTGAAGCCCTGCAAGAAGCATCGGAGGTATTCATTTAAATGCCTGCTGAAACTTTTGAGCCCCTAAAAATACTTTCTGCTTTTCGATAGTGTACGTTCGTAGGTACTCAAGTATAGCACCTAAGTATAAAACAGTCCATGGAAGTAAGGGAAGTGTTACTTCCTCTGCCATCTGAGTAGAAAATAAATAATAAGAATAATATATGTGTTCATTAACAAGATCTTCAATTATTTTATCTCATTTTTAAAAGTTTGTATTTCCACTTGTGATTTTGAATTTGGAACCCCGCATCTGGCGGCCAGCGCACGCTCTTGCATGAGACAGCTAGTAAAAGTAACTTTCGAACTTGTTTCCGAGTGCTAGCAACAGACAAAACCCAAGGTTACTGGCCCTCCAGGGCTTTCCGTACTCGATGGTGCAAGAAAATCAACATTTGCAGCCTTTTATTTCATGTTTTTAAAAAGTAGAACTAAATTAAAATGCTATCGTGTTTTTATACACATGGTTGTAGCATGCTCGTGCTGCTTATTCGACGCAGGGTCCATTAATAACCCATTGTAAGTGTGTTTTCAAGATCGATGCACAAACGTCAACATACAAACGAGCATTCTAGGTGCACCCATATTTTTCCTCCTGTATGAAATGCATCTGTAAATAGGGCTTCTTGAATAAACCAGAATGCTCCATCCATAAAATGAGTATAGTTTAGTGGATTCATAATTTGGTCTTAACTCTGCGTAAACTGTTCCAGATTGTGCTCGACATGCCAGAGATTGCCAATGACCCACTCACTACACTGGAGATCAAAGAGTGCTGCAAAGATATCAAGGTCCTCGGCAGAAAAGAGCTTCGAGCCATTCTTTCCTGGCACAAGATCATGAAAGAGAAATTCTTCAAAGAGGATAAGGAAGAGGAAGAGGATGTCAAAGAGGAAGTGGTTCAAGAGGCAAAAGACGATGTAGATATTGACGAAGAAGAATTGGAGGGCATCGACAAACACATTTCCGAGCTGAAAGAAGAGGAGCTGCGAGAGCTGAAGCGGAAACGGAAGCGTACTAACAAGGAGCGGACAAGATTGCAAGACCGTCTTAACCTGAAGATGGTTCTGAAAGGTGACGAGGGACCACGTCTAGAAGCCGACGACATGTTTTCGATAGACCAAGTCAGCAGCAGCACGGCTCTTGCCAAAGTTACCGACCAAACCCCAGACCTCCTCGCCGAATCCGACGCAGAGGAAGATGATAGACCAAAACAGAAAACGGTTACGTTTCTTAAGGATGATGGTGGTAATCATCTCGACAGCTCAGGAAAGTACAGAAATGAATCGGATGAAAGTGAGGTAGAGGCAAGTTCGGGTGACGAGGAATCAGATGATGGCAAGGAAGGTCTGGGTTTGAGCGACAGTGACGCTGGCAGTGATGGTGATGATGACGATAATAAAAACAGTAATGTTAATGGAAAGAAAAGTAAGAATCCGTTGAAAACGAGCCTCGACCACCGCAGTAAAAGCCTAAAAAAGTCACACAAGGCCCAAATCTGGTTCGAGAAGGACGTTTTCAAGAATTTGGAGGACGATGAAGATGAGGATTTCGAGCTGGACCAGATGGTAGCTGATTTCAAGGGAAAAGGTGGAACCATGATTGAACGCGATAACGGAGGTGGAAAGATGGTTAAAAGAGATCGTGTTGAAGATCATTTCTCAGACGATTCTTCCGACGGTGAAGGTAACGATTCCAAATCAAAGGCTAAGAGCAAAGAAACGTATTTCCAAGTTGAAGAACACGCTACAAAGAAAGTCGTTGGTGGTAAAGACGGTTACGAAGTTGCCGCAAAGGATCCAATAAAGAAAGCTAAAAAGCAAAAATTAGATGAAGCCGGCATGGCTCTTGGAGCGATGATGGTGTCATCGAAGAAGACCAAGCGGAACCTCATCGATGGCGGATGGAATAGATATGTCTTCAACGACGAATTCCTGCCAGACTGGTTCAACGAAGATGAGATGAAACACATGCGGAAAGAGGCGCCAGTACCAAAAGAACTGGTAGACGACTACAAAAAGAAGCTCGAAGAGTTAGACGTGCGTCCTATCAAGAAAGTTGTAGAAGCCAAAGCCCGAAAGAAGTTGAGGGCGGTTAAGAAGATGGCTAAGGCTAAGAAGAGGGTAGAAGCGCTAATGGACAACGCTGATGTGAGCGACAAAGAAAAGGCTCGGCAGATTAAGGCGCTGTACAGGAAAGCACAAGGACCGCCTAGGAAGGAGGTGAAGTATATCGTTTCGAAGAAAGCACTAGCGTCGAAGAGAACGGCAAGGCCTGCCGGGCTGAAAGGACCTTACAAGGTGGTTGATCCTCGGATGAGGAAGGATAACCGGCCAACAAAGCGAAACAACAAGGTCAAAAAGGGCAAGGGTGGATCAAAGAAGAAGGCATCAAACGTTCATCCGAAGAAACCAGCTCCACAGCGGAAGAATAGGAAAGCGGAAGCGAAAAAGGTAGTTAGGAAATAAATTTAGTACTACTCGGTTTACGTGACCAATCATGTGAGATCAAGCTGTATTTAATTAAGCATTGTGGTTGACAGTTAATAAACATTTTCTGATTTGGAAATTAAAATATTTATGTGTTTTTCCTATAATTGTCAGTTATACCCACCGTCAGTTAAGTTGGAAGCGGCTATTACGGCGATGTCATCATGACAGTACCATGACCGCTGCTGAACAGCTGTAAACTATTCAATTTGATCTCCTAATTTGATTTATAGCATTTGCAGACACTTGTGGAAGCCAAATATTACCTGGATTTCTGTGCTCGAGTGTTATTTTAGCGTCGGTCTCTAGCCAGTTGCCAGCCCAGGCGCAGTGTGAAGAAATAAATTATCTCAGCTCCACTAAGCAAACTGCATCCAAGGAAAAGTCCCACCGTGCCACCGAAAGAAACTACAACAGACGAAAGTTGATGGGTAGGCTATGGACTTTATCTTGTTATGCTCATTAGGAGGGCCATGAGGAGCAGGATCTGCCAACACAGATGTCTAATTTACATCTTGAGTGTACTCCTAGAGGAACTGAGTAGGTAAGTCTTGTTGTAAGGCTATCAGTAAAATTCTGGTTAACTTGCCGAGGAGGTCAGCTGGACCGTAGAGAACACTTCGTTGCAATTGTATGCGAGGAGGACGCACCATTTGCCAGGTATACTGTGATCCATCAGCCCTATGCAGAAAAGGATCTGGTTAGTACTTAATACTTATGAAAATAATATTACAGCATATTTTTTCTGCACTTAATATAAATTATTAGTACTAACTAATAATCAATCACAGGTGACAAAATTTAAGTACGTGCTGCATTTGCGCAGCACCCAGAAGACTCAAAACTACGATGACACTAGTTCTTTGAAAGCAGAGTGTCCTTATAACTTCTTTACTGTCGCGATCAAACGCGAAATTGCCCCTTAATTGCTAGGTATGTCACTTAGAGGAACGTAGCCACGAAGTTCTTCTAAAATTGTTTTTTATTTTGGCATTTAAGGCTTAAACTGTAATTTATTCTGGCCTGCCAACTTGCTGTTTCACTGTCAGGGTTCATTTTCCTAGTTCTATTAGATTTAACTTGTGTACAACCAGCTAAAGCTTACAAGTACCGTAATTCAATTTCTGAACGAGGGTGCTTACATCCGCGCACCATCTTCGGTTTTCTTCAAATTATTGGCTTGATAGAGAAAGGGGTTATTTCAGAAAATAAGAAATGAAATGGAGGCAAGAAAGAGCACTTCGAAAAGATGAATGCGAATGTAAAATTTATAAGTAAGAAGAACCCGGGTCTCTACTTATCTAGGCTAAGTGCTCCTAACATTTTTTGGCGTCAACAAACGAGGAAGCTAGATACCAAGTAACACTAAAAAACGGCAACATTTTAGGCTCTTGGGACGAGTAAGTTGCACTAGGACTTCGGCTAGCAGCTGGCTAGTACGTGGACTATGCAACTGCATTTCAATTGGTACAAGTATTTGGTGCTGTATATTGGTATAAGTAGGTACTTGTAGTTTGTTCTCATACCTACCAATATCCCTCTGATTTCTTAGCTAGGGTGTAAGACACCAGATTGCACGTTGTCATGCATTTGCAAGACTTTAATGGCATATCGTTTTTGGGGTCAACCAAGAACTTAATGTTATCTGGAAAAAAAATTGAATTAGTAATATTTATCATTTGAACACCAACCTTTGCAGTTAACCTACCTTACTTACCTACTTCTATATTACTATTGACTATTAATTGTGAAAACTCGCTGAAAGCCCTCGGTTAATAATCTTGTAAGCTGTACCAATGTGCAAAACTTTAGGTGTGGGTAAGAAGTAGAACCTACCTAGCAATATTGTTTTTTGGAATGGTGCAATATAATTGCAAACAGGCTTAGCAGTTATTCAGAAAAGTGCCAAAAATAAAAAATATTAACGAAATGCTACGCCATAAATAAGCTATAATTCGAGATCCCCTGTGCGTTGTCGTTTTTAGGTCAAGGATCTTCTTACAGTTAAAAGTGCAGGTGTTTCGCTAAATTATGCTCCTTTCCTTGCCTATACTCTGAGGACAGTTATTATTTTAGGTTGTACCATTGTTTCGGTTCAACTTACTTTTGTGCTTCGATAGGCATATCAATCCATCAATATCACATTCTTTAAATCTGTCTGAAAACAATACGTAATATGTTTACATTTATAGTTTATTCTCCTGGCGTTTAAGTGGCTAACTTAAATAATTGGCTCTTAGGTGGGCTGGTTGATTCTGTCTCCTGTAATTTTTCCAGAATTAACCAGGATATTTCTCCCTGGAAATGTTGGCATAACGGAGATCTGAGCCTAGAACCCAAATCCACAAAGCGGGGTTTTCACAAAACCCTCGGGGCTCAGGGCTATGCTCACAGCTCTCTTGAATTAACATGGAAAGAATACAGGTGGTTTTCAGCTTTATTCGGGGGGTTTGTGAAAACCCCGTTATGTAGATCTGGGCCCAGATCTATTGCAGTCTAGAAAAGAATAAGCCATTGCCGATCCGATACAAATTGGGTGTATGAATATGATACAAACTGATCACGACCCTCTGCTCTTAGCCATCCTTACCGGGTATCTTAATAGTATTCTTGGCTGGAATACACGTAATTTGACCTTTTAATGGGTTCGATCGATGCCAGAAAAACTGGCCCATCAATGGTTGCTATATTAGACCATGTTACATCTAACGAAAAGTCGGGCGGAAAAAGCTACAGGATAGCTGGTCTCGGGTGTCAAATTGTCAAAAAAATACAATTTCTGAATGTTGAAACACCTGCCCATCGGCTATCGTAGTCAGTCAGCATAATTACCAATCAGAGGATAGAAATATGGCGAACATCCACAAAGCGAGACGGCCAATTGCATGCGACATTGAAGTCGACACTGTGAATACGAATAATTTGGAGTGACATCCAAATTCGACTCGTATCCAAATCTGCATTGCCTCTGGTTGACGTCGAGGGCGTCCAGGCCGGGGGTCGCGACGAGCTCGAGGGCTTTGTACGACGCCTGGTAGATGTGCTGGGGTAGCGATATCTCTCCTGGATCGGTCACGTCTGACACTTCGAGCGGCGAGTGCGGGTACAGCTGATGGTTGTTGGACATCCAAACAATGCTCTTGGTTTTTAAAAAAACTGTTAATAACTGGGTTAAACTGCTGAAAACTTCACTGATACTAAACTGCCAACGTTTCGC
>QKMV01002998.1:0-12173 GCA_003287335.1 Lednia tumana
CATACATACATACATACATACATACATACATACATACATACATACATACATACATACATACATACATACATACATACGTACATACATACATAACACGCGACGCCTTTATTAACTGATGTAACTTTGTTTAAATTTGTTACGATCGATTCCGGAGATGAAAAGTGGCGATAAGACGACAAAAAGAAAGATGAGTCGTACACGTTGTTATGTGTGCATTCATACCAGCGTTTCGTCCATTGTTTGATAAACGAGATCTATCTCGATAACTAGAACTGACGTCCCCGTTCTGGAATGTTTCGAAAATGTCGTTCGTTGTAATTCTCTAAAATAACCTCATTCCCCCTCGCCCCCTGCTGCTAAGCTCGCAATCTCGTATCGTAAAGCAAACCATGACAATGCTGACAATGATAAAAGCCCCGTCCTCGTCTACACTTGAAACAAGTAATGTCCTAGTCCGCCGCACAAAGCTATACAGCCATCCGTCTCCATTGTCATTATATCTGCATGTATCGATTCGCCACTCGACGAGATATTGATTGTTCGCACAATCCTGTGCTCAGTGGGCACAGGGTATAGAATCACAGCTCACTGGCTAGAGCTTTTCCAGCTTTTCCGGCTTTTCCTCGGGAGAGCGCGACCCGTCTCGCTGCGAGTCATCCAGAATGCTGCATGCTTGTCGTCTGGAGGGCTCTTCAGCCGAGTCCTCCGGGATAAAGCATCTCCCGATCTGGACGGAGACAATGGAAGTGCACGGCGTTTCTAGCCAAAATTCGTCGCCGCGCGATAGAATGAGTTCGTACAGATTTTGGTCTCGAATAGGGAAAAATGGTACGGGCAGGAAATTCTTGAGACTCGTGATCTCCTGATCTTTTCAGAAAAATGGTTTACAAAGTGAGGAAGAGTGATAGGGAATCTACTGAAACTTTCCCAACGATTCGTTTACTACCAAAAAAACTGTTCGTAAATGGGTTTAACTGCTGGGAACTTCTAACAAGCAAACTGCCAAAGTTTCGCTAACTATACTGAAAGCTTCTTCGGGGTGATTATCCGAAGAAGAAGAAAGCGAAGAAGCTTTCAGTATAGTTAGCGAAACGCTGGCAGTTTGTTTGTTTGGGGCGTGTGTTTCGGGCGGTTATCCGAAGAAGAAGAAAAAGAAGAAGAAGAAGAAGAAGAAGAAGGCGAAGAAGCTTTCAGTATAGTTAACGAAACGTTGGCAGTTTGTTTGTTAGAAATTCTCAGCACATAACCCCATTTACTAACAGTTTTTTTGAAAACTAGTGCTGAAATTAGGCAGAAGACACGAGTCTTAAGAATTTAATATTCTTGAACAATGTTTGAATAAGTGAAAAAGCATAGTTTGCGAAACGTTGGTAAATTTTCTGCGAATGTCGTAGCATTAAAAGCCCAGTTTGTGAATCAGTGTTTTTGAATAGAACACTTAATTAGTGTCATGTTAAAAGGTGGCATGTTTTAAGATGAATGGTTTTTTTTTCATTTGTCCACTCAGTGCCGCTCAACAAAGCATTGGGAGAAAGCCAGCGTTCCACTTTCTTTAATCAATACGCAACCTATAAAGGTATTTGAGAAATGTCAATCGATTTGACAGCTCTGAAGTACAACGTGTGTTCGTGCATCCAATAGCCTAGAATAGAACCAAAGCCATGAAAACGCCAAAAACTGTCCAACGGGCTTCTTTTAAATGTTTGAATAGAGCGTCAACACTCTCCGTAGTAACGTATTTCCTTCCGTGGTGTGTGGAAGTAATTTGTTTCCAATAGATTACCGTGCATGTTTGTTAACCTATTAGACGGTGTTTTCTCCTCACAAAATACGCTGCAGGGTGAATCATTTAGCTTGGCAATGAGCTAACAATCGATCAAATTGATACCAATTCTGTTATGCAATCGGATAGCGAGCACAGGTTATTTCTTATTAGCTTTCCACCTCGCCTCAAGTCCCTGATAGTTCTCGTACGAAACTTGAGACTTTAACTACTCAGTTAAAAGGGTTGTGGACGGTCGGCTGTCTTTGAAACTACCCTTTGCTCTGGCATGGAGAGTGGCTTCGCTTAATCGGTGTGAGGTTCCATGACTGACACGTTTGGTATCCCAAAATGCTAAAAAGGTTCTAAAGAAACCAGTGTATTGAGAAAAAATATAGCTGCCGACACCTTCGGTCTCAACTCTCGATCAGCTTGATTGAATTTGATGTCAATATAGACTTTGCTCGGTGCAAGAACAGGCGACACTAATAAACTGTCGAAACTGGCTTGTTTTCTCACTGTGCGTCTTTTTTGGGCCTCACGTAGGCCCTGAGGGCTTTGATTAAACAATGAGCGTAGGGGTTGCAGCAATGCCGGCGAAACACCAAACAGTGGCTGTTACGATTGGGAACTGGAATCTTCTATAGCTGAAAGGCTGCGTGCTATAATATCGAACGCACAGGTGTCCAAGGTGAAAAGACTGTTAGCTTTTTGGGGCCTTCGAGCCGTCGGGTAGTGGGGGAAAACCCCTGGGCCTCTCTACCCCGGTGGTAGCTTTACCACTGGACCTTTTTATCGTATTAGGTTTGTTCGACTGAGGCTACTCCTTGCTCGATCCTACTCCATCCTACTCGTACAGTGTTCGCTAGGCTTCGAGCAACTTTAAATGCGAAAAGATGGCCGCTGCCTGGTGTTCGACCGCGTCCGAGGGAGTGGAGTAGAGTGAGATCGAGCAGCTTGGATTTGCGGGATTTCTTGCCCCTGCCTGAGAAGTGCAGTGAGCTTGGGAGCGAGTGAAATTGGCGTTAATCCACGAGTTATTTCTAACGGGCAAATACTCTCTTTTACATTTGTGAATTTAGTGGTAGAAATAAATACGTTAAGACTGTCATTTGATTTGAATGCCTATGAAGTTTAGTGTTGTTGATTGTTGAAACTCAAACGGTTGTTGAAATGAAACGAATCCAATGAATCAGAAAATTCAGAAGCAAATCCAGCAGCCACTATTTCGAACTCTCCTACTCGATTTCACTCCACTGGTGCCTTCTCAAATTCAGTGTTGGGACTTAACTTTTACAAAAGAACGCATTACTGGTAACGCGTTCCTTTTTAGGTTAACTCAGTTCCTTTTCAGTTCCTTTTTGTAACCAGTAACTTGAGTAATCTATCGAGTAATTTTTATGGGTAACGGGAACTTACACGTTAGTTACTTTTCTAGTTCCTTTTGCAGCATACTGTACATCGCCAGTCACTGATTCAAAATAATTAATGTGGGTAGATATTCCCTTTCGGAAATTTCCTAGTATACAGTTATTTTGGGCTTTTAGCAATGTTTGGCTTTTTTCCTCATAATCCTGGCATAACTGGCTTGTACGTAAAAAGTAACTTTTAAAAGTAAATTAAAAGAACTAGTTCCTTTTGGGTAACTTTTCAGTTCCTTTTGTGGTCAGGTAACTTATCAGGTAACTAGTTCCTTTTAAAAGCAAGTAACATAACTTGTAACTAGTTCCTTTTTTTGGTAACTTGCCCATCACTGCTCAAATTCACTCTAACCTGATCACTTATCTCGAGCTTACTCTACTCAACTCTATCCTGCTCTCAGAACAGGAAAGAGCAGTCGGCAGAACAAAGCTAATGTGTGCCTGACAGTCGACGCACGCACGGACAGGAAAGTGGTTGACATATCCAAGGACGAAGAGAGTCCAAGTTTGCTAGTTAGTTCGGGAGTAAGGAACACATTTTTCTGCAAGCTGGTTGTGAAAGAGATGCCGCAAAACGCAAAGTTAGTGTATTGCAAAGTCTTTGCACACCACGTGACTTCAATATGCTGGTAGTAAAGCATACGCTTAAAGCTCTCTCTATTAATTTATTCATAAACTGAGAAGAGTTTTGGTGCATAGAATAATCAACAAAGAATAAGCTGGCTTACTTTGAAATCACGGCAGTTTAGCGTTTAAAGCAGCAATATGAGTTTTGTCTGATTACATGCTTCTAGCACATGAAGGAGCTCGCGTTACCTATCCCACTGATTGATTGATTGTGTGGTGTTTAACGACTCACTGTATTGACAAATGGCCCTGCGGCACTGGTCTATTTGCGTCGGTGGATGATAGGGTTATCATGAGGGTGATTATGAATTTAACAGAGAAGAGGGGAAACTCGGTGCCGGCACGTAGCCTACTCCTGTCGAAAAGCACCAAGGGGTCCACCGCTTAACGTCCCTTCCGAAGACCGGTGCAACTCAAACAGCATGAGATTCCTCTACTTATCCGTACTGTCGAGAGGTGGATGGCAAGGTGAGTGAAGCTGCTGCACTTAATTGAAACCCTCCATTCTCTCTCCCGAACAGAAATGGAGCCTGGGATGAATGGTCACTCATCCAACCTTTGGTCCCTCGCAATTTTGCTTAACTTCGGTGATCTCACGAGAACCGGTGCATCCAGCACGCCAAACCGTTCGTTACCTATCCCACAATAGCAATAATTGAAAGCTACACGAAAGTATAGTACAGAGATGTGACTTAGATACAGGTTGAACTTTGGGGTTCGCTACCTTGAATTCGCTGAATACTGACATGTAGGTATTTACTAAATTAGTTATCAAGGACCAGTTTTACCACATTCTGAACCCCAAGTTAAAGTGGAAGTTGAGTTAAATGCCATAGCAACGACTAATCAAATGCGGGGATATCTATTGTTTCAAGGACTGGTTTTTCAGTGACCTGTTCAGAATCTAACAGTCTATCAACTTGTAATTACCATGGCAACTGCCTATGAGCTGTTCATTTATTAAGGCTCATGTTTTTTCTTAATCTTAGCACTAGTTTTCAAAAAAACTGTTATTAAACTGGGGACCACTTCAAAGAACTTCTAACAAACTTTCAACGTTTCGCAAACTTAGTATAGTCTACAGTATAGTTCGCGAAACGTTGGTGGTTTGTTGGCGAGAAGTTCTTGGCCCCCAGCTATTTAATAGTTTTTTTGGAAGCCAAGATGCTTGAAGATGCTTTAATTTTTTGTTTGCGGATTGTTAAGTTCTTAACAGACCACTGAAAAACTAGCCCTAAGCGCCAGGTTTCCAGTGGGCCATTAGGATAAGAATCAAGACATCTGATTGGCTGCTGCCATGGTAACAACAAGTTAACGGACCGTCCGGTTTTTAACGGGTTACTGAAAAACCAGCCCTTAGAGTTATAAGCTGAAGAAATAGTTTGAAGAAAGTGGTAAAACCAAGCCTTTGAAAAATCCAACCCTAACAAATAAAACATTCTGCTTGAGTGAGTGTAGACAAGCTTAAGTCACGAGAAGAGCGGAAAATTAGAAAGGCATTTTCACTAGTTTGCCGCCATTAACTTCGCTGATCATCCCGTCAAGTCGCTAATTGCTTGAGCGTAACGACCCACGGGAATTTGGTTGCCCTCCGCGCCCAGCTCAGCTCAGCCCACTCTTCAGTGTCGAGCATCTGCGAGTTGACGGGCGGACTCTATCGGATCGCGGTCATCAGCGAATTCCACGTAACATTCAAGCAGCGACAGCGAGCGGTTCACAGAAACCAAACCCGCTCCTACCGCCCATGAATGGAACTGAACAACCGCACTGCTCATGACGCTCGCTATGCTCGTTGTAGTGTAACGCACAAGCGTAACGATAGATTCATTCACATGGAGCTAACTCATTGGTGGGGAGGGTGTGAGGGAGGAATGGAATATAGGGCGTGTTCAGTTTCTTGGGAAATCTACTATTGTCTGGCTGGAAAGCGTTCTGATTTTTTCGCTCGAAAGATAGATCAACGAGTAAAAGAAAAAACTGTGCGACGGAACTACTTCCTTAGCGGAAAACGGAGTCTTATTTATTTACCCTTAAGAGGAAAGATCTGCTCGACAAAAATCGGCGTAGCGGCTTAACACGATGACCCGCGCAAGAAATCTTGATCAGGCCTATTTGTGTGTACCTCTGCTGGCTGTATCGTTGAACATAACCATGATGGTAAGCGAGGAAGTTGTAGACAAAAGAATACATGAGGTTTTTGCGGAAACATTTTTTCATGTTTACTTTCGTTTCTCTGTTATGCCTATCGAAAAAGCCTCGTAGAGCCTCGAAGAGGTGATTTGGGGCTCAATATTGAAAACCGGCTTCCGAATAGACCTAGTTTGTTATTTTTCATCGCCAGCCTGTAATGCTAACAATCAAAGGCTATCTTCAGCGGTAGAGCCAGCAGAGGTATGCAAAAGTTCGTCTGCACCCCATATTCCATGGGTGGTACTCTCGAGCCTTGAAGAAAAGCTGTGTACTTATCAGTAGAAGAAATGAGACAACAATGCGTTGTCATTATACAGTAAGGATAGACTGTTTATATAGGAAGCAAAATGTGTTCTTACAGCTAAGACGTCATCGAGTTTTTGCCGTTTCATAGTTCCTTTCTCTAAACTATTCATCATAGTAGACGAAAAGCATCCAGTTTATTTCCCAAGGCCGCATTATCTTCCGAGAAATGTCGCACTGCACTGGATCGTTTTTTGTTTTTATAATTTAATTACTACTGGCCTCTAAAAGGCGATTCGCTCCGTCTTTTGAAACTCCCACCTACCGAACGGCGTTAAAATATAATGGAGAAAGACCTGTGTTAATGTGGTAATCAGTGTAAACAAAGGATCTTTTGACGCGCCGTTTGAAGGATGCAGCTGACAAAAGCTATGCAAAGGCGAGTAATGCAAGCGTAAGTACAATGGAGCGACAGAGAAATGGCGGTGCGGCTGCGGCGACCTCCAGCATTGTGTCGACGTGGCCATTTCTTTCTTTCATTCCTCCGCCGCCCAGCCCAATATAACACCACAACACACCATCGCCGCGGAACATAATAAATCCATTAAAAAATATCAATTAATCTCCTAAATGTTGCCTTTCTGCCAGCATGACGGGACGTCTATAAGATCAGAGAAACTTTTTCTATCGATGATCTCTAAAGTTGAGCGAAAGGAAATCCTTTCTCGAACTCCTTTCAGGATGAAACTTTGAGTGTCTTATTATTGTTTTCCAAGACAGCGGAAAAGCTAATCCCCTTCCGAAGAGCTACCTTCGTAATAAAATGGAAGTTATTTAATATAGTTCGGCCAAGCGTAAGCCTGAAGTCTAAGGAATATCGCAGTTTGATTTTGCGCTGTTATTGTGTTCGAGTTTTTGGACGCTGGGTGTATAATTTATGGAAGAGTTAACTACTCCGGCATGGTAATTGCATTAAGCGAGATTAGCAAATCTCATCCAGCAAACAGTGCAATAAAAGTTACAAGTTCAATCATTGAAATGTGTAAAGATCCATGGATGTCTTCCATAAATTTCCCGGTCTTGTTTGCCCTTCGTGAAAACGCTGCTCTCCAATGTCAATAACAAGATATCAAAACCATTATTATATTGGACCAATATTGTCACAGGCGACGAAAACGATATTCTCCATACTAATGAAAATAATGTATCGTGGGCAAGATGAGTTCTACATATAATGAGAGAACGTATTTGAACAGCGAGTCCGTGCTCTATCTACGATCAAGTAAAATTAATGGAAATTACAATGCAAGCGAATCCCATTTAGTGTGGCTAATAGTATAACATATCAGCGGAAAAATTGGTTCTTTTCCATATTGATTAACAAACCCCCCGCAAGTTTTTTTTTGATAAACATGCACGAATCATGTGCCTTCGTATTCCGTACATTAAAAGTATTAAAGCCGTGCATGCTCTTACAGCAAATAAACACGAACGAAACCAAGGATAAATTAGTTCAGAATTAGGGTCATCATGACGTACTGAAGAAAATAACTAGGGTGTGTCCAAAGAATTCAAGCCTGGTAATTTGGTAAAGTAATATTAACGCGATGAACTAGGATCAATGGCGAATTGTACGACAGCGGACGCAATTCCAGAGGCGAAAGCGAAAACGAAACGATGAACGAAGACGGAAGTTGCGTAACGTGCGTGCTGAGCGCGTGGTGTGCGTACGTTTCCAAAAATGCGTGCACCGTCAACATGCGATCGTTCGCCGTCAAGGTGCTCTTAAATCCGGTCCATTGACTAAAACAATTACGTCCACCGGAACCCAGACAAACGAGCGTCGAAAGTCAACGAGGGTTTTTTCCTCGTCTCTAGTTTGCGTTAATGGCGACTAGTTCGTCGTCCACTAGTATTTGAGTCGATTGCGAGTGTCTGGCTTTGGAACTAGAAGGTTGTTGGTTCCTCACCCGAGCAGGGTATTGATCGCCCACCACCCCCATGCCCACCCCATCCACCTTGCGCCCCGATCCATCGCTGGCTCCCCGCGAAGATCCACGGCATATAACCTGATAAACTTGTATTCACAACTGAAGACATGAGAATACCGAATTCTCGCGGTATTGCCGATAGCAATTGATATTATCGGTTTGAGATCTTTCTCCCTCTTTCTCTTTATTTCTCTCTCTCTCTCTGTCTATCTCTCTCGATCGATTCGAGGCCATTGTGGTTTCGTTTCAAATGTATTCCGTTCTCGTGAAGCGACTGATAAAATTTTGCAATTCTTTCTAAAATTAATTGGATTCTACTGGTTTCAATTTCAAAAACGGGGCTAGTCAATTATTTTGTTCTTCTTGCGTGGGTAGGTAAATGGTATTAAAATAAATAGTTTGACCGCTGATTTCGGGCTACGGTTTTGACCAGTAATCGCCGTGGTTTTAGCGAATAGAGAAACGAACAAGTGGCTGCGATTTTTTTTTTGTGTATCAGCTGGTCGAAGCTATGATTTAGTGTGTCCATCAGTGAAGTTAATTGCGAAAAAAAAAACATCGTACCAGCACGGAAAACCTGCTCGCTCCAAGAAAATAGGAGAAACCAATCAGATGCATGGATCTATTTCCAACTGCCATTTCACATTTTGCCATTTCACATTTTGCCATTTCTACACGTCACTGGCTGTGACCAATCGACCCGTCTAAAAAGCGTCAATATCAAAGTATATACGCCCATGAAATAGAACAATTAACACATTTCCTTCCCAGTTGCTGTTTTCTTCACGTTTTTCAATACACATACCCGAGGCAATTCGACAAACCCAATTGGGGTCATCGACACGGAACCATCTCCGAAGGCTGTGGATGGATTATGTACGGCACTATGGGTTTAAAAACCGACATCGAGTACATTAGTAGTGCACTGTTTTGACGTTAGGTGGAAATACTCCGTTGAGATGGGAAGGCAATTCAAAGTTCAAACGCAAGAGTAATGTGCTTCTATAAACACGCGAGTTGCCCTTGAAACGAATTTGAGAATATGTTTGTGGGCGGAACGGCTTTGCTTGAAGCGGTGGAAGCTAATTATGAGATTATTTTAGAACTGTTCACGATGAAGTTGACACCTCAATGGGGGACACATAATCTTCGGATGACACTTTACTTATTAATTATTATTAGAGTTTGCTAACGCACATCTTTGTTATTCATGCTTTGAAAACTTTGGCGTGAAAACATTGCCAGCTATAGTGAGACAATGAAATAATTTTCGCCGAACCTGTAACGACAAATTTTCCATCGTCTGCAGCCGTTAGTATAGCTCGAGAACTTATTTACTTTCTCATTTCCTTTAATCAAATTTTGATTCAGCCGTATAGTGTCATTAATTTTGCCAACACGTAACAACGATAATGATGTCTTCTGAGTAATTAATCAAACCCTTTTCTTTTCCATTCAATTCTGTTCAGCTTGTTCATATTTTTGACCAGGTAGACTAATCGGCGTCCCATACACAAATCAATGAATGATTGATTGATATACTTTCACGGCGAACGCCGTACGAGTTGCGTATATATAATAGAAATCGACATCCACCATTTCCGATATAAATCGCGTCGCTCACCAAAAACGAAATAGATTTTTAGAAGTTGACGAATTGGTCGCCCACTATCTATGAAGGTTTCGGCCGGCCAAACTTTAGTTCATAGGCCCGCCTGCCTTGCCTACCCAGGCAGGCAACTTTAGCCTCAAACTTGGAAAAAAAACCGAAGATAAATAGCGCTGGCTTGAATGTACGTCAATCGTATGCCTGCCAGCAACGGGTTAGAGAAAGGAAAATCTCAACATTTTGTAAATGTCAGATTTCCCCGGCTCCTATTCAGATTCTACTATCTCTCTAAAATAAAACTTATTCCAAGTAAACATGTTGAGATAAAAGCTAAGCTATTAAAGCCTTGCTCGGCGTCTCACTGCATTACGAAATATGTGCTGCGTTGGTTTCAGTTGTTGTGCTGTTCCATTTCCCACAACACAGTTCCTTCCATTGCATTACGGTTATTTCAGTTGTGATGCTCGCAAGATCGGTCGCCACGCATTTGCTCCTAAAAAGATGAATCTATGGTGCGTGCACGATGCCTTGCCAAAGTAGTCCCACAAGTAGATAAAATACGGTCGCGTACTAATGGATTCAAGCTGTAACGGTTTTTCTCTCGCTTTTCCTGTTGGTCTCGTCGACGGCCGACCCCTGGGCGATGTTTTGTAAAGATGACCACAACGTTTTCGGCGACGCCATTCGACAAGACAAACTGTCCTTTAGGCCAGCACGAGATCTCACCGAACCTTCATTTCGTCAATGTTACAAGAGAACAGTTAATGAACATTTGCGTTGACTTATAGCTAGCTGGTCTGGCTGGCATGCTTTTCTTTCGCGTGATCGTGTTCTTGTAGCCACGGGGAAATGCGTACTTCCTATCTGGTAATTCCGAATCCCGACGCATAAAAAAACGTGTGCACACCGGTCGACGTTAGCCAGAGACATCATCCGACGTTCCATTTTTTTTCTTGACAGCTTTCTAACGTGCCTGCTACTATAAATCATAGGAGTATGTTTTTTATCAGGTTTTTCTTTGACCTCTGCGTCAGATCCAGCCCCCTAGCATAGCAAAGACACGGCGAACCGGTCGAGCCAGTTCCCCCTATGACGTAGAAACCACCCCCTATTCGTTCCACGGGTACGGGAGATGAATGATGAGTGATGGATATAAGATTATCGAGGAAATGTGATGCCGAAGACGAAGGGAGGAGGCCGGCTTCTTGTTTGGGCTTCATGTGGCCTTGCCTTAACGTAGGCAAGATACTGAATGTTCATTTCTTTTATAAACACGCCTCAGAAGCCTCTGAGGGATGTTTTTATTAGAATGGGAGGCGGTGGGTGGGACGTATCAATGACTTTGCTAACATTTATTGAGCATGTTTGTGTTTTTAATAGAACTTTTAGACGTGCTATCATTTGTTATAAACGCATAATCATGGCGGTGAAAAACGGTTCTGATCTCGCATTAGATTCGTTTAGCAATTTTCAAACTTAAATTGTTTTTACACGAAAATCTGGAGCTGGCACGCGGTGAAAATTAATTGTACAAAATGTTTTCGTAATCGCATACAAACAAGATTTATTCAACTACTCCAACCATCCATCTTTCCGCTGACCGTTATTAAGTGAGGTGTGTAAGCTAGTTAATGTTAAATTGCATTAAATTTACTGCACTCGTCGGAACTGGACACATAAAACCAACAAGCACGGAAGTCTACACGAGTTAATTTGTCATCGGACTCAATATAAATGTTTGCATTTAAATGTTCTCCTCTAATATCAAACTACGGCATGTGAACATCCGTAGAACTCCAACTAGGTCACGCTGAAGTTCCCCTTCCTGTGCCAGAAAACGTAACAATACCTTCGCTGATTAAAGATATTTGCACGTTTAAATAAACTACAGATCAAGAAACACCGCGTCTGGTTTCTTTTAACGCGATTGCGAAAGAATGTCTACTGCCAGCTAACATAACCGTCGCGTATACATCAGCTTCAAAAGTACAGAATCGCAGGAAAAACCTTTTCCTTTTCTGCTTTCCATTCCGCTTGATTTTGCATTCGACGTCTTCGCGCATTTGCCAGCGTCGCCGAGTTTTCTGATGTAAGAAATGATGGAAACTTCTATCAGATAAAGACGACGCCGTCGACGCCGACGATGATGATGACGTTGACAATACGGGCTTGACAATCATAACGCGATAAGAGAGACTTTTCATAGATGATGGCCGCGTTGCGAGTTCCGGGCGTGAACGAGTTCCGGTCTCTCGCCGTCGTCGCAGCCCCGACTGACGCACTCGTCGCTTGGTCGTTGCCAAACTTCTCCCCCCCCCCCCCCCCCCCCC
>QKMV01002999.1:0-12171 GCA_003287335.1 Lednia tumana
CCTGCCTGCCTGCCTGCCTGCCTGCCTGCCTGCCTGCCTGCCTGCCTGCCTGCCTGCCTGCCTGCCTGCCTGCCTGCGAGTCTATATTGCTATTTGTTACCACGTTCACTCTCTATCTCTGTTCCACGCACAGTTGAGCCTATATCGCGCGGCCGGTGTGTCTAAATTTAAATCCCCGCACCGCCGCCGTGCGTTGCTGCGTCGTTATGTACACCACGGCGTTACCATAGCGACGCCTCCTCCTCCTCTTCTCGTATACTATAGACCTCTGCATCTCTATACCAAAGCAACATCACGATCAGGCTGTGTTGTGCGTGTGTCAGTATTAGCAGCATGGGCAATGGATGGCAGGCAGCATACTATGACAGACATCGTATGCCAGTCGCGTTAGTGGCCTGCACCGCGATTAACATAATTTGCAGCATCCGTATTGTTTTATTGGACGAGCTTATGTATCGCCGTTTGCAAGATTTGCTGCTTGTTCGACGCGAGTACCGCAGAAATTGGCGGAAGCTGTTGTGACGTGGATGGCACATGAAAATTCTTGATGTATTTCGCTATGCTGTCTTGACTCGTTACGAAATGGCCAGCTGTTATGGGTCCGTGCGAGGCAGCGAGTTGTGAATATGGACGCACATTTGTCGATAAAATATCTTCTAGAATCTGTCAAACACGTTTTGATCAGTCAAAATACGCGCCAATCGCGAGTCGCGACGAACGTGCGCCTCCCTCCTATCTGTTGACTTAACAATGAATTTTACGCTCGTTGACCAAATTTTCATGAAATACTTTCCTGTTGTCTGCTTTATATACTAGTCGCTTGCATTATAAATATATGTGATGTGTGGAGTAGCAATGGTTTATACTTCATAGTAATGATTTTACGTCAAACTTCGCTCAATTATGCATGACATCCAGCGCGTTATTTCCCAATACAGGAAGACGGTCTGGTACGTACGCGCGATTTCAATAGAAGAACGCGAACACGGCACCTTTCAACATTGACATCTCAACCAATGGCAATGGTTGTCGCCGCACGGCTTAAGTCGTAAACCATGGAAAATTGCACTTGCCTGCACTTGCACATTCAGCAATTGCATCGTTCAAAACACACACACACACACACACACACACACACACACACACATACACACACACACACACACACACACACACACACACACACACCACCGACACGTGTGAAAACGCGCTTGAAATTATTTTGCCAATTTATGGGTCGGTATAAATTTGCCGATGAGTTCGCGTGGACGCTGAAATCCGCGAACGATGCAACATGCACCAGACACTGTCATTGTTCCCGCTGCGGAGAGAAGGGAAAATAAAAGTGGACTCGCGTGTTACCGATGTGTGGCTTCTATTTCGAGCGCGAATCCGCGCGACTTGCGATTTCGCACACATCGAACTCTGTACGTACGTTTCGTCGCCTCTGCTCGAGTGCGAGTCTCGTATTGTACTTGTGGGGTGTATAAATGAAGATGAACATCGGACAATGGAAACGAATTAACTCATCGTCCATTGGAGCCGACCCGTGGTGATTGGTGATTATAATTTTGAATAGTCAGCAATACAAATAAATTCTATCTTCGTCTCTGAAATAATAGTATACTGATTCAATAGAGATGTGTAACATGGCACGATTCTCTAATCTTATACTATAAAATATGTATCAATGGCATATTTATAGAAACTAGCATAGGAAGTATCAGATAGATATGGCAGTATTGTCGTGTACTGACAATTTTGGGGTCAAGGATACATACTAAATTTAGTTAGAATGTTGTATCATGGAACTGACGCTATGCTATTACTTTTATCTTTGACACTATTGCTCGTATACTTGCAACCGTAAGGCTTCGTATAGTAAGCACCTACATCGAGTCCAAGCGATATAGGTACATAAAGAGACCACGTAAGTGCGCGGATAAATAAACTCACACCGTTGTCGGCCTTGTATTTGACATTAGCACGCCGATGCTAGCAGCAGAGCTTTGTGGGACTCTTTCGTTACTGTTATGCAAGGAAAGTGTTAATCAGTTAGCCGCATTAGGCCTTCGCCGCACCAAGTAATGACCGTGACTAAGATTATTGTTGTGCGCTACTCTATAGCTATTACCCCGCGCTGCGGCGATTCGCAGCTCGCGAACGTAGGGCGCTCAAGCGGCAGGCGCAAACCGCGTTGTTACTTAAGCTTTGTTTACCGTCGCTCTGATTTATATCGAGCGTCGCGACGCCGACCTGCCAGCGCTCCAACGCCAAACGTTGACGTCGGCGAGAGCGAGTTTCACGGCTGTTTGACAGCACTAGCACTGCATGCTCGTTAAAAGTTTAAATGTATGGAGATGTAATTAATCAACGGAATACAATAATTACATTTTTGTTATTCGATTATGGTAATTTCTTATATAATATGACTAGAAACTGAATGTACCTATGCCACGTACGATTTTTAATATAGAAAATAAAACAAAAGATATTTCAATGTACACAATGCTCACACACATTTAAATATTCATTAAAGAACTCTTTAAATGAGATGAGAGCACACAAATCATTGAGTTCAGAAATATATAAACTTTTTTGCCCATCGCAAGTGCAAGGGATTCGTTTTTGTGCAGTTGCTACTCGGGCGCGACCTTGGTTTCAGCAGCAATGCAACTGGCCCACGAGACGGAGCCGACAAAAATGGCGTGATGCTCCTTTCTTTTTCAACCATGCAGCTGAGAGCTGAGAAAATGTTTGCATTATTTCACGCACGACGGTTCGTAGTCGGGCACTCGACTTCCCGATGAACATCCTGAAAACTTCAATCTTCGTGCATTGCGAACCAAAACAAAGCAACCACCCTGGTTCTTGACGCGGCCGCGGGAAAGAGATCGCAGAAATACAAGGAGACCGCATGACGACGAAGTTGGCCACGTGATTGCTACGATTTCGCGTGATCGGATTTCCTCGCTTGCTCGAGGCGAATTGATTTGACGCGCTGCAATGTGCCGCCGAGCCGCTGCGACTCGCGATGCTTCGAGTTCGATGTATCCTGACTCCCACGTCCCGAATCCCTAGTCCCGATCCGTGGAGGAGAGGACGGCGATAGAACTCCATGCAGCAACTCAGCTCCACGAATTCAATGCCCTCGTAATTAAAATCAATGCCCCTCCACCCTACTTGCAAACCCCTGTCTCGTCGTACCTAATACTGTGCTCTTGGCCCATGCTGTCGTGTCTTCCACCCCATTTATACAGTCGACTGTAATCATTTTAATTGTCATATCACGATTGGTGATAAGTGAGGCATTCAAGATCGTGCGACGAACAAGTAACAACGTTTCTATTTCTGTGTCCCGACTTCCTATTTGCTCGACTTCGGAAGAAATAACAAGTTATCGCCTGTCAGCGACGCGCGTCCCTATGCTGTTTACTGTTCGATGTGAAATAATTAGTGACCTCATGATTAGCTCTCGATTTAGATGCTCTTCATTTTTTCTATAATGTGACGAAGGCGGATTCACGTCGCGTGGCAAAGATGAATTTTCACGACGGAAGTAAAAAAGTTTAACATTGAGTTTTCGGGGTTACGTCGTGCACCCATTTTGAAAATATCGTTGCCGTAGTGTTTCAGTACGCTGCGTCACAGAAGACAAGACAACACCTTCCGTGCAACGGTGCCGGACTGGAAAACGAAAACGCCTGGCGAACAGGGTTACAAGTTACAACTTGTATACGCTATACTCTGCAGGCTAGTCGCAAAGAGGAAACAAAGGTCATTGTCACTGGATGAGTGTGTGTGTGCGTTTATGCTTGACTAATTGACTTGGGAATGTAAGGCGGATCGACGACGACGATGGCGACGACGACGATGATGACGACGAGGATGACGACGACGAAGGAAGAATTGTTTTCAAACAAGACACGTGCTCTCCAGAGATTCGTCGGAAACGACATTGGCCGGTAATAATTCCTGTCGTGACATCACGCCAACGGTTGAAATTGGAAAAATCGTGTCGAATGATTTAGCGCAGATCACGACGAAACTAGGTCATAGTGTGCGACCACGCGCATGGAGTTTGCTACGCGATTGCCGACAAAGAGGATCGAACTCAGCGCTCGTACGTGGGCAGCCGCCGTTGCCTTCGTCGCTATCGTTGTTGTCTGTCGTCTTGCAGCCCGCAAATGTGGAGCAGTAAATTAGGCTAGATCGCTCGCGTCTGATGGGGGTTTATTGATAATAGATGAGTTGGATAAACGTATGAAGTCAGCTGTAATATTTATTAGTTACATGCTGGGGAGATGTGTATAACCGTAAGCATGTTGGTCGATATTGCAAGCTTGATAGAGCTGGTCGGATTACTGGCTAGGTCCCTACGGGGTTACCGAACCGGGAAGCGAACTAAGTACTCCCTCTGATGCAGGCAGAGTATACCAACATAGTTACCTATTTGCGAATTGCTTGTCTGATACCTGTGCTGTTGAGTGTAGACTATAAAGCAAAACAATGTGCGCTGCGGCATATTGTATGTTTATTACTAAGTCGGTGCAATTTATTTATTGCTGCTCTTTGCTATCGAAGTGCTGACTGACTTCAACAAATTGCGATCGGAGGTTAATTGATTAGTCAATTTGCTGCGCTTATTGAGATTTTATGTCGCTATAAAAAAGAAGCGATTGGGTAGTACCTATATGTGAAGAATCCGCAGCACCAGATATTTGTCGGTTTTGTTTATCTTACTTTTTAATCATCGCTATCGGTAATCAAGTCTTCAACAACATCAGACGTGAGCTTTCAATATACAATGCCGCGATAACCATCGGCGAACTGGCAACGCACACATAGATAATTCCTGATAGAGGCTTGCATAAAGTTGCAGCGCCAATTGCATTCAGGGGTCGAGTAAAATGCACTTCATTTGCTCGGTTTCTATCGAAAATTGCTGCATTCTCTATAAAGATTCTAACATAATGGCGCGCAATTGATTTGTTCCGTCACCCTTCTACATTGTTTTAGTGTGACATGATGGTCTTAACTTTCAAACCCCGACGAAATGAAAGGCAAATAATTTGATATGTTGTGATTTCGGATCCGCGAGGCTTACGTCAATAAATACATTTGCAAAAAAATATCCCCCCACAGCTGAACGCTAATATTGACCTACCTAGAGAGCGCGAGACCGTTAACGGTAGATTAAATGATAACGACAAAAAAAAAATATCTAATAATAGTTATGACTCTAACATAAGACAACAGTACATGTTATTATCTCCTTTCTGGATCCGAGCGGTGGATCTTTCGCGATCGTTCCATTTACGGAACAGGCCGCCTGCACAATTCGCTCGACTGCATATTCCTCGCAGCCAAAATCAAAGCAATGGTCTACTTTTCAACAGTCGTGATACGGCGCCGTGATTTGTGCAAGTCGTTTCTTCCTTGTTGTTGAGAAGAGTCGACCAGCGCAAATCCAACTGCACTGTAGGAATCGCTGAGTAACGGTGTCTGTGTCCGCTGGCTGTCAGATAGTAGCAGCTAGCCCCTTGACTGAAGCCAGACTGAATCCAACATGGCGGGGTGGGCGTAAGCTAGTTAGGTACCATGTCCATGGCCGTTCCTCAAGCTAATATACTTTCAAAGCAAGCGTCGGAGCCCAGTGGCTAATGCATTGGATTCATGATCGTACGGTAGTCGGGACTTGCGCTAGTCAGTTCGTATGCTGACGATTGTTTCTTTTTAAAAATGTACTATCTCGATGCATACACGTATTTTTTTATTTACTTGCCATTTAAATCATTTCCGTGTGAAAAGTCTCATTGGGCCTGCAATTTTGTAAAACTCATGCCGCACGAACTTATTTCCCCGGCCGCGTATTTGCCATCTTGGATTCAGTCTGGCTTTAGTCAAGCGGCTAGCTGCTAACTGGCAGAGGGCGACCAGGAAGTCACAGATTCTTGACCCAGCAATGCGCCTGCTGATGTTGTCAATGCTGGTGCTGCTACTGCGGCTGGTCATGGAGGCGTCAGCGAAAGTATATTGCTGGGAAGCAGCTTAAACGGGCGCAGCCCTTAAAAAAATACATTTCGTTGGCTATTTTCATTCTATCTATCTTTTTCTTGCTATTTACCTTTCGGCCGGAAGTATGAAAGAAAAGAGTTTTGCACACTTTAATACGCTTGCGAGTCCCAAAACGTCCACCTCACTGTCGCGCAAATGCAAATGGGTGGTGAAGGCGTATTTTGTTGATATATTTGCTGATCATGTGCTGTTGCTAAAGCAATTTTGAACATTTTCTGTATTCAGAACGTCGGCTTCAAAATTTATCATGTTGACATGGACGCCCCCTTCAAACATTTCTGGGTAGGCAGCTGCCTACTCTACCTACCCGGAGCTGACGGTACCCCCATGCTCATGCTCCTGCTGCGGCGGTTGGTTGGTTCTTTCTTTCTTCCTTCCTTCGTTCCCCACGTCATAAGATAAAGCTATAGTTATCATTCATCGTATATCGTTAATTCAATATGGTCCCTGCAGATAACTTGATTTCGTTGTCGGAAGTTTCTTGTTTGCTTTGCAGTTTTCACGGGTTTAAATTCCGTTCCATTCGGGTAGATTTTTTAACGTAGAAATTCTAATCTTTCTTCACCACCATTTAATTAGTCCGTTTTGATTGCGTGGCCTTTTTATTCCGTAGCGGCCGCGAAGTTTTCAAAGTTGCGAATTCCAAGCAAAGTTAAAGAAAGGAAAACTGCTCCTTTTCTGACTCGTAAAAAATGCACTGTTTTTCTTTTCACTTTTTTAATAGATTGTTTACTGCGGAGAGGTAAATGTTTCTAGCTTGATATTTCTTTTGCCTCGCCCCCTCACCCATAAGTAACCAACTTCGGTTACTTACGCTGGTTTCCTGCTGTGTTTCCATCCTCGACAAGAAGTCCGCGGCGAGTTTTTGCTTGTTTTGTGTCGAAATATTTTTATTGTAGAATAGTGGCGGAACAGCGCTTCGACGGCCTGCAAACTTGTAACTTCTGCAGGCGTTAGATTCTGTCGCCAGGCATAGCCATCGGAGCGTGTGGCCGGGGCTTACAATTTAGTTATCATTTCAAAACGAGCCATTTTACAGATTTATGAAATATAGGCAGATCATGTTAAATACTTTGAAGAGTATCTTCCCGAAAATAGCCCAGTGTTTCAATCTGTAAGTGTAACAATTAGCGACATAGAGAGCTAGGGGCCTAGGAATTAAAGCTTCGTTGGGCTGTGTGTCAATTGATAATTTTGGAATCGCTTCCCATTCCCCGAGATTCTGGAACGAGGAACGTGTGTCTACACGCTACTACGTACACGCTACTAGCGGTCTCACGATTTTAATCTGTTTCTCATTCTCGGCACCACCAAAAATTCTTCCGAGTCCGAGCGTGTATATTACAGTTCACATCCGCACCGCACCACACGTGTGTATTAAATTCGTTAGCGGCCTGTGATTCTCGCCAACAGCTGTTGTGTGTGTCACACCTTCCCGACTCCGACACCTTTCCTCCCCGATGAAATGGGATAGGTACCTCAACCACAGTTGACGTCACAGGTGCACATCTATTATACTATGAGGATCGACCGGCTGCTTCGCCCAGTATTCATTATACAGTTGCCCAAAGGCCCCTGTGTCCGTCAATCGGGAGTGCAAGCAGGGTGGGAATCCATGGAATATAGCCTCTAATCAATGTGCGTCGATGGGTTATTGTGCATTTTGCTATATGGCAAACGGCACGCATATAACACAGCAATTACATGATCGTAATCTTTATCACAGGTTTTTCATCAATAGTTTCGGTTTCGAGTCGTCCTAGACACCGAGGCTATTATCAGATCGAAAAAGTCAAATTCGAAAAGGAACTAATCGAAATAGTGACATGAATCAAAATTTCCGCGTGTTTTCAATCTTGCGGAGTAAAATCGCTTTTGATCTGATTCTCGTCGGATAATGTTTAAAACGCTTCTTGACATTTTAGGGAAGTAATAGGAGACACTACACTTCGATAAGCATCAAAACTTCCTTATCGAACTGGTTCAATCCCGGGTCTTGCTAACCCACGCTCAAAACCCATACGATGAATTCAATTTCTTTCTGAATTTCAATTAATCAGCTCTTTGGGTCACAAAGAATAAGTAGGTGTGTCTTAAATACGTGTTAACAATTAGCATTTAGGTTATTATGTATTGGGTACCAAAATAGATACAAGGCGTTAACATGTGCACGAAGTCAGAGTAAAAAATCGGTGTTCTTCATCAGACACTGCAAGCGGTGTCATGTCAGTGTCACTAATAATTAATTCAGTTGACGAAATCATCTCCTCTTTTTATCGAGCTCATCTGATGTTACGCCTTAACATCCAGCTTTATTTGTTTTCTCGAGACAGCAACGCCAAGACGCGCACACAGATTCTGAATTGAAAATCGATTATCAGAAGTGTTCTATCTTCATCTCCCTGGCAAGTGGCAAGGTAATCAACGAATCAAAACTAAACAAATTATACAGATAAACTCGTGGGTGTACCGGCACGATTTACGACATTAGTCACATCAGACATTCCGTATAATACTGTATACAATTGTAAACAAGGTCATGGCAGCTAGAATTGTATCGTGAGTTTCGTTTCTTCACCGCAAAACCGGCCGTGCTCGCGCGTATGCTTTACAGTTTACACCGTATCGTGGCTGGTTTGCCTTTTGCCGTGCGCATTATCATTACTCGTATCCTCGTTTGCCAAACGACTGGTTTCGCAATTCTCGCGGCGTGCAAGAGTGCATTACATATCGCCCTCCCCATGGCTTGGAAGGTTGGATGAACCCCGTCCCACCGTCCCACGTCCTCACACATGTGCGTTCCCGTCCCAGCTCGAATCCCTCACGCGTGCCGACGCCGACGAGTGGGGGAGTCTCGAATAATGGCCGTCGAGGGTAACATTCTCGCTGCAACTTGCAACCCAACCGATCCCGATCTGTTCCAGCCTAATGTCGATTCCGGCGACTCGTTACTCGATGTACGCACATGCATTGCACTCGCCGTGTTGTAACGGAGTGCAAATACCAGGCCGACAGAATCGCGTTTCATAAACTTTACAATGCCATACGTAGGTAAATGGAGAGCTGACCTCATAACTACCTATCTGATTTAGTATGGCACCAACACACTTTGCGTGATCTCCGCTATCTATACGGAGGATTCTCTCGGAATGAGGTATACGGCATGTTCTGTATTGAGAGACCAATAAAACGTAAACATAAACGTAAACATTTCGTAAATTCCTATCATTTTATCTTACAGCGTCTTCTGTCAATTTGCTGATTCTTGGCGGATAAGAAATATAGCAGTGGCACTAATTTATTCATGCGATGCCAAATAAGGCAAATTGCGACGGGCGATCGACGTGTATTGCACATGTAGTGCAGGCGCGTCATAGCAGAAGCAGAACGTGTTCATATGGCACGCTGGCACCAGATGCAATGCCGCTGTAGTTTAGGTATAGAATATGCATTATTGCGAAAACAAACGCTATCATTGGATATTCCGATCACGCGTCGACAAGCGCGTACTTTTTGTCCACATACACATACTTGTGATACATCGTCGTGAATTAGCCATTTAATCCCAAACAACATACTGTTGATACGATGCTTTGCTCAATAGTGCGTTTATTCCGAGTTGACACAGATAATCGAAGTTTTCTTAATTTATCTCCGGGCTCTGGCGTTAGATATTGAGCCATGCGCGTCATGATGGAAACAGTGATCGTCCCGTAAATATTTAACTCTCTGCTCATACTTAAAAAAACGAAATACGCTGAGCTTAAAACCAATACGAAAGTATGGCTGCTCGATAGTACTCATTAGCGTACTCGCGGAGACATCTGCATCTGTTTCGTAAGCATCGTACTTGTTCTCGTCGGCATCTCATTTATCGTTCATTAATGTATCTTCTTGAAATCTACTGTCAAACTCGTGCCCTTGCACGCTATGGGCTCCGTAGAAAATTTTGACAATTTCATAAACGAGATTCAATTGAAAAAAAAAAGTTTTTGATTAGTTTGATTGAAATATAACGTCAGGGTCCGGAGATATCAAGAAAATGTTAATTTCAGGAGTCAGCTACTAGAAAATGTACCATAGACGATTTCTAAATACAGCATGTGGTTGTTGGATGTCGTTGTCGGTGTGGCAGTACGTTGCGTACGGTGCGACACGATCGCTGTTCTGTTCTAACAATGTTCTAGCCTGCTTGTTTTATTGTTGACCTTTGTATAAACCACAAATGCTGGCAAACGAAATCACCTAGTAATACAAACATACAATCACCGCATCAATTGATTGTTGTTGTTTTCATAACAATGCCGCCGAAACGCAGCGGGAGATATTGGCACGAGCTGTATTTATACACTAACATTTTTATAAGCTTCTCACACGATTACTTACTTTTGGTCCAGGCGAACCTGGCTGACGATAACCGTGTTTTAGAACGTTATTTCTCGCAATTTTTGTGATCATTATTCAAGTATGTGTATTGAACACGTACTAGTGAGCGTGGTCAGATGTCACAAGCGGCGCAGTTTTGGAACCAAATATGTAAATAGACAAATAATATGCTTTACAGTAAGGCGCTTTTGCTATAGATAGGGGCAAGCTTCAAGTATGGCCGTTAAGGCCTTGGATACCTTTGGTTGGTAAAACGACTTTATGTTGTTCCGAAAGGAATTGGGATTGTGTACCGTGTTATTAGTCTCGTCAAGGAATTTGATGGGAACAATCCGCGTATCGGGATCGGGAGGAAATAGCGCGCGCGAGTGCGGGCCGACGGAACGGGTGAGTGGCAGAGGGTCGTGATTCGTGAATCGAAATCGATCGGGCGTCGTCGTCGTCGTGGCCAGCGCGCCCGCTAGAACGTGGACGGTCGTAGCCCCTAGTGCAAATCGATCAACGAAACATCGGAGCATACTTCTCTCCTGTAAGGCTGTAAGGCGGTTGTAATACACTTTCACGATGTTCAACGCGCCTCTCCAAGCCCAAGTGGTCGATGAAGTGAAACAAAGAATGTGTGCTCGAGAGTTAACGGTGCATTTCAGTCATCGCGCCCATCTGCAGATTGCAAAATTTGTCCTCCCAAGCGTTGTTCTATCCCACGGGATCAGAAAACCTCGACTCAACTTATTCAAATTGCTGGCTCGTGGCGGAACCTCCGCATTAACATTTTAAAATTTTAAGCCCGATTGTCATTTCGATTCGTTTAATTTCTTTCATGTTTATATTATAGGACGCAGTAAATTTCATTGACGCTTTCTGAATCCCAGCCCAAGTAAAGGATCAACTAGTTTTAATTTCGACGGGATGATGACCGAACTGATGCAGTCTTTCCGTTGTTCGCTCCTTGTCCGAAAGCCGATAACCCGAGACGGTCGACCGTATGCTATACGGCAGGCATGGCAACCCCCGGCCCGCGGACCGGATACGGCCCGCCGGCCCATTTTATCCGGCCCGCGTGGCCCCGGTGTATTAGCATGTAAAAAGTCCCGGATTCAATAAAATATAAATGATACAATTTTTCATGAAGAAAGCTGCACATACTTTGTTTTTAATGGTACATGGTGGTACTGATAAATATCAATCTATACCTAGACGTCTATTGGACCTATTGTCTGCGACTCGTTGCTGAGATCCGTTGGGTCATTGCAGGCCTTGATCGCGACATTCATGGAAAGAGAGTTCATGTTTACCCACGAAACCTTCCTTCTCAGAATGGCATTAGACACCTCAACTCTTTAACGTGAACACTGAAATACTTTCTGCCAATTCTGGGTTTACCTGTTAATGACAATGGCATGTAGAAGGAATGGGGTTGAGAAGGTGGAAGACGTCGGCTTGGCATGACATCTAAAATTAATACCTTTTGTTCGACAAGAAGGCAAGTAAATAACTTCAATTTCCGGTCAGATGTTGTCCTGTGCGCATAAGGTTCTAAATAGCATAATAAAAATTACGTTGAAATAAGATGGAATGTAAAAAGCGTAAAGTGGAATCAGAGTGCCGTATTTTTCAAGAAAATAGTGAATTCTTCGCGTTCATGAAAGGAAAAACTATTTTTTTAATATGTACTGAATCTGTTTCGGTGTTCAATGAGTATAATAT
>QKMV01003000.1:0-12168 GCA_003287335.1 Lednia tumana
TGCTTAGCTCAGCGGGAGAGCAGTTGCCATGTTAGCAAAAGGTCCGGGGTTCAAGTCCTCGAGTAAGCAGGTATTTTGGAAGTAATTTTAATATTCTTAAAATTATAACTAGCTGTGTATTTGGCTTTCAAAGTTTATTCCTTGTCATGTGTCAAGGTATTCGTAAAGGCTCCGCCACTTCAACTCGAAGGGAGTGTCAACACTGAATAGACAACAGTATAGAGTTTGACAGATTTTGTTGGTTCCACTGGGAACGCCACTGTAGTAGAACAGAAATGATTACATGATGTCTGAGATGTGAGACTGTGAGCTTCAGTATACTGGCATTGTCCTATCATTTCTGTTCTGCTACCGTGGCGCATCTAGTGGCAAAAACAAAATCAGTCAAACTCTAAATTGTGTTAAAATTGGACAGGCTGGGAAGGTGATCCCGAGCGAAGTACTAAGAGGCTGTGAGACATACTTTGCAGCTAAGTAAATCAGGGGATAATGGCTGGGCGGGCAAGACTCAAGATATGCCTGGAAAATTAGTAGCGGCAACAGTGCTAGAGGAAACTGATGGATATGGCCCTGATAAGATGCGTAGATTGGTAATAATTACATTTTTATCATGCCATAATTCCATAACATTCCTGGAGTGAAAATCGGACTTGAAATATTTCCGTGCGGTGTAACTGAAATCAGCGTCCATCTGGCGACTGCTGCTAAAAGTTCGACGTTGTTGGATAGGTTGACTTCGACCATCTCTTCCTTCAGCTACTTGAACTCACCCTCGTCGATGCAGTGCGCGAGCGAGTCCTCCGACAGCTGCGACAGACATTCCCGGTCGAAGTCCTCCCAGGACCGCGTCCACTCGTTGGAAAACGTCTTCAGGCAGAGTCGCCGGCAGTTGGCCGAAGACGCCTTGTAGCAGCAGTGCAGCTTGACCGAGTCCATGCCCATGCGGTCGATTCGCGACACTTCCACTTCCGTAGACACCGAGTCCGTGCTCTGCAGGAAGCACTGCCAGATCTTGTCCTGCGCACAAAAGTTACGAACATTAAGAATTTGAGCGATTTTGGAGAGGAAGCCACATGTAACTGGTGGAGGGATTGTACGGAGACTTACGTGAGGTAAGGGGGGACCGCAGCCCCCCGCCTGCATGCTGTCGATGATCTCGAGGCCGATGGTTTTCGTCCGAAGGGTACGTCGGCATGTGTCTCGGCACTGGTTGGTGGCCGCCTTGTCGCAGCAGTGCATGTCTGCAGATGGGAAAGAAGGCGATAGAGATAGCTCAGCGATCAGGGTGAGCTATGTGGCGTGTTGGAGACACCGGTTCTCGTGAGATCACCGACGTTAAGCAACATTGTACAGGGTGGGTGAACGAACGGTTTGGCATGCTGAATACACCGGTTCTCGTGGTATCACCGAAGTTAAGCAACATTGTGCTGGGTCATTGTGGGGCAACACAATGACGTTAAGCAACATTGTGGGGACATTGTCACTGGGTACCGGTGACCGAACGGTTTGGTGTGTTGGATAAACCGGATCTCGTGAGATAACCGAAGTTAAGCAACATTGCACAGGGGCATGAGTGACCATCAGGTGTTGCTTAGCTTCGGTGATCTCACGAGAACCGGTGCATCCAACGCACCAAACAGTTCGGTCACCCCCACAATTTGCTTAGCTTTGCTGATGTCACGAGAACCAGTACATCCAACATGTCAAACCGTTCGGGTTTCGAGTGGTTGAGTGGTTGAGTGTTGACTCACATCGGTGGGGGTTGGTGACGGGCGTCACGCGAGTGTAGTTCTTGACGCACTGCATCACCTTGGGGCTGTGCTCGGCGCACATCTCCTCGACGTGGTCGCGTACGTCACGCGAAGGCGTCAGCTGCGACGCGAACACCGCACGGCACGCGTCGCGGCAGTCGGTCGTGCGCGCGTTGCCGCAACACGCCTCGCCGAACTGTCGTACAACGCACGCGTTAAAATACACACGCCAACGCCAACGCCAACGCCAAGGCGGCCCCGGGGGTAGCGTTGCAGCCAGCGCATTGGACGCAGTTGGCGGCAAGCACGGTGGTTAGAGAACGCGAGGTTTGGGGGGAAGGGCACGTCCAAGCTATGACCCAGGCTCAGTGTAGACAATACAAAAAAGGTGGGTTATTACCCTCGAATTCAGTGCAAAATCAACAATATCTACAAAAAATGGGGTAGGGATATGTTAGAGACGCAGAGGCCCCAAGACATTTTTTTAATCCAGGTCATTTTGAAGTGAATCTTTGCATCGGAAGTAAAAATCTCAAGCAGAGTACATCGCTAATAAACAACAACGTTTTTGGACAACCAATTCTGGTTTACGCCGGCTTCGCAGACGGAGTTTACGTGAGTCTAAGCCCAAATTAACTACGGCTGAGACTACGGCTTGTAGAACGGAGCTTAGCAACTACGGGCGAGTTTTTCAGTGTTCCGTTAGGAACTTGACAGTTCGTTACCAAAAAATCTATATGCTTCTGACTGGTTGGTGCTTGTTAACAGATTGAAAGCTTCTGAACAGGCCACTGAAAAACCAGTCCTTAAGTATACCTATAATGCTGTACATTTTAAATGCTCCATTTCTTGTTTCTTGAGACGTTTCTAGCGTAATGATGGCATACTAAAGGAAATAGACCACATTTTTCGCCCCAAAAAAAACAAGATACAAAGCATCTATCCACCCTACCATCCAAACAGAAAAGAAGAGCATGTTAGAAAGTCATGCATGTCATCCACAGAAAGGTGGTCGAGGATAGTCCAGTTAGCATGGCATAAGAATCTGCTGCCTCCGCATCGGCGTTGCCAGCGCCACGGTCCTAGACGACGCCGTCCGTCGGTCGGAAGAGTCCTTACTTGCTGTCGGTCGAGACACGCGAAGAAGGACAGCTCGTCGCTCTCCCGACAGCTGCTGGCGACGTCCTCTCGTGCGCCGGCCGTCACGCAGGCCAGCTGACACTGCTGCGACTGCGGCAGCGCGCAGCAGCTGCGCCCCGACCACGCTGCGCCGCTGACCATCTCTGTTGGACGCACACAGATTATCCAACCACCCTAATCCCATCATCCACTCCCAATCCGCATACACCAGTCAAATGTATGACAAATATCCCTGTCCATCATACTGCCTTGTAGATCCGCGCGAATCGCTAACGGCCGTGCCGGACTCGCGTCCCGGCTGCCAGAATCAAAACTGCGAACACTTTAGGGTACTTTCGCGTCAAAGCTCGAGCTCTTGGTGCAAGGCAGTCACAATTTGCCCAAGTTTCTGTGATGTTGTTTCGTATACTGATAGCCGATGTCAGGGCTTTGATCGAAAAACTTCCAGCCGGTACGATTTCACATTTTCACTCTTCAAATTTGCGGTGTCAATACTCATAATTCCTATCCATGGTTAATTAAATGCATTGATCTGAAGAGAATAGAGGAAAATAAAAGGAGATAAACCATTTACGACCGCCAATTCAGTTAGCGTCGAAGAGCAGAGCAGCTTTTACGTAGCGCCCAACCGAAAGTCAACGCAGATTTGATTCTAGCGTCCCCGCTCAAGTACATCCACCGACCATTAACGGCTTGCCGGGTCAGAAGAATCTCCCCCCGGCGAATCGACACACGCCGGGCTACACCGATTAAATAAACAAACCCCAAACAAAAACAAATCGCCTGCGTAAAAGGTCTCGGACCATTACGCGCAACATCTCAAATCGTACCGGCTTCGCCGGTGCGACGTCGTCCAGCCCGGATCATTCCCATACTGCCTATTCTCATACTGCCTATTCTCATACTGCCTACGCTACCCGCTACCCTTATTTTTCTTACAATGCCCACAGCCCCTCTCGCGCTATCTCGCGGCCATTTTTTCCTCATAATGCCTACGAGGGAACGTGGTCACGTGAAGCCGAACGTTTCCGAACTCGCAAGCGGCTGACGGTGGAGGAGCCATGCCGGTGTTGATTGATAATTGAGGCGTTAGGGATCGACGGGGCGACGTGAGCGGTCTTGTTCTAAAATATAGTGCACTCAAAGCCTATCGTTTCGAATTAGTGACAGATGGTGCCGGTGTCGATTGAGACTTTTGACTGCAAACTTTAAGTGACAGCTTTTTTGATATTTCAAGGAAATCTTTGCAAAGCGCTAGGAAATTTAGATCCCCGTCGATCCCCAACGCCTCCATTATCAATCAACACCGGCATGGCTCATCCACCGTCAGCCGCTTGCGAGTTCGGAAACGTTTGGCTTCACGTGACCACGCCCCCTCGTAGGCATTATATGAATAGGCATTATGAAAAAAAATGACCGCGAGATACCGCGAGGGGCTGTAGGCATTGTAAGAAAAATAAGGGTAGCAGGTAGCGTAGGCAGTATGAGAATAGGCAGAATAAGAATGAGCCGTCCAGCCCGGGTACAAGCACTCGGTATACAGCAGACTAAGGGGTGATGATTGGCTGCTTCAGGGTAGACATCTGGGTGGGATGATGTGTCATCTTGTTGGATCGTGCGGTAAACAAATCAACTTCTATCTGGCAGACACATTGTTGAACCCATATTGCATAGGGAGATGAGGTAACTGATTGGGAGGCTGCGCCACACCAATCTCTGTCTAAATGACTGTGTACGTCCGAGATAAACGCAGGGAATTGCTGTTTAATAAAGATCATCACTCATGCCGACGCCCATCTTTATTTGCTGAGGAGAAGTACCAGCGAGTGGTAATGCAGCATCCATGTAGCAGTAACTTGAAGAAGCTACAGAAACAATTGCCCGATCGTATCTCTAAGCGACAAGACGGGCTCGGTTTATACTCGTTGTACGCTCGGCTTACCGAAGGAAGACCTACAATATTCGCATGCTGTTGCTATCCAGAGGTAATGGATATGCAGGTACTTGAGTTTTGCGAACGCCATAAGCGGGGTGGGTAAAATTAGTGAAAACAGTTTCGTTTTTGGGATAATAGCAATTTGAAATATTGCAGCAATTTATTAGCCCAGCCCCCCTTTCAAAAACACCGAGCCTTGATTGATTTATAATGCAAAGTGTAAATAATAAATGACAAACGAGCATTCCCTTTGTCATCCTGTAATGGGATGCCACGGTATGTCTTCATTGCCGCAAGGTGACGTAATAGACTTTGCACCAATCACATCACAAGAAACGTTCAAAATTGATTGATTGCATCGCTCAAAATTGATTGTTGGTTATGGGTGGGACACAAAAGGGCCTTAACTGTTTTCATAATAGAATAACATGTTCGGAGTTTTTTTTGTTGCTGTTTGTTTTCTCTTAAATTATTCGTCCGAAGTATTTTGATCGTGCATGTTATGCATGTTGGTGTCGCCGTGCCGTGAGTTATGGTCCTCAAGGGGCAACTTTTCATCCTTGACCTTCGGCTCCCTACATGGGGCTCACCGATAGAAGATCGCGCCCGCTCTGCAGCCACTGTTTACTTTTACCATTTGTTGGTCTGGCCAGCGCGTTCACTTCTGTCGACCACGACGACGCACGGCGCACTATCGGCTGCAACTTGCGTCCCGCTCACGACATTGCATTTCCACGCGAATCTTGTTCGCAATTTTTAGTTGCGCGTACAAGTCAGTGCTTGTGCACATGTTGGGATAGTCCGTGTTTCAAGTTTACAGGCGACTTTATCGCAGAGAAACAGATTTTATTTTATACGAATATAAGAATATTTTAATCACTTCAAAAATACCTGCTCGAACCTTGCTTAGCTCAGTGGTAGAGCAGTTGCTATGAAAGCAAAAGGTCCGGGGTTCGAGTCATCGAGTAAGCAGGTGTTTTTGGAGTGATTTTAATATTCTTATAATTATTACTAGCCTTTGGCTTTAAATTGGTTATCCTTATCAGAGTTTCTTTTACTTACCCTCGACGGTTTTGTTCATACACTGCCAAAACGAAATCTGAAACAAACCGAAGAAAATTAAATCCCATCCTATGCGAAGAAACCTCATGCACGTTCGAAACTTAACACCGTCGAATCCAATGCGTTCAACTCTCGTCTCTTTTCTTGGATAAATATTGTTAATGGAAGCAACATCCCTAAAATCGTCTGTTTTGTTGCGAAATCAACCCCCATTGAGCCACACGGAGGAAGACTGAACTTGAGGACTGCTAGCTGGCATAGTTCCCATCGCATCGGGTTTGAGACAATAGACAAAACACGTCACGTCGCCTGCCATTGTCTTACGTTTCGGAGAAGACGATGATTGAATAATGTAGCAGTTGAAATAAAACGTGTCGACTGATTGTTGGTCACTGAAATGTAGGAAAAGAACAAGGAATCTTGCGGCCATCAGATGTTTGACATTTTATCTCATACAGAATATGCCGTAGTACGCGTTGGAAATTGAAATTTGCAATTGCTCTCAGTGCCAGTGATACCTGCTGCTTTGGATTACGGTGATGAAACTGGACGTGCGGAAATTACCAACTGGCAGGTCGCCACTATGGGAAATAATTTCAGGGTAATCAATATAAATCGGGAATTTCTCGCTTTCCGAAAGGGAACGTCTTTGACATTGACATGCCATCAGCCCATCAAGACTATGGCTTCATGAAAACATTTCAATTTATTTCCCTTTCAATTTTCCAGCAAGCATGGTTAACAATCGGAATTAAATTCTTTAGGGCCAGTTTTACAACTTTTCTTACCCTCGAGTTAAGAGGTAAGTATCAGAAACAAAATCAATTCCATGCATGAGATTGGCTGTTGCCATGGCGATAGCAATTTAATCCTAGGAATAGCGATTAACTCGACGTTAAGAAAAGTTGTAAAACTGGCCCTAATACTCATGTCTTCTGCCTAATTTCAGCACTAGTTTTCAAAAAAACTAATAGTAAATGGGTTTCACTGCTGAGAACTTCTGACAAACAAACTGCCAACGTTTCACTAACCATATAGGAAGCTTCTTCGGGGTTATTTTACGGACAATCGCCCCGAAGAAGCCTTCAGTATAGTTAGAGAAACGTTGGCAGTTTGTTTGTTAGAAGTTCTCAGCAGTGAAACCCATTTACTAACAGTGTTTTTAAAAACAATCGGAATCTCTACGAGTCAAGAAACAAGCAGGTTGCTTGTATTTCCTCGTGTTCAAACAACATATTTTTCTCCCTCTCGAAAGTCAGAACCAACCCTTATCCAGAGGTCAAACTGCAGATGGCTCGAATGCGGTATCGAATGTCGCTGGAAATTACTTAACGACCTGTCGGATATGACTGAGCCTGAAAGTTCTGCCCAATTTCATGCGACACTCCTTTCAGCACGCAGCTCGCAGCTCGCAGCACCGAGCTTGGGGGTGGCTGGCATTTGTCAATGTGTCAAGCCACCCTTGGGATTGGGTTGATGATAAAAGCAGATAGACTGTGGCAGAGACCATTAGTTAGTTAGAGCTTGAAGACTCTTGAGTTCCTAGAGGGCAAAGAAATAAACATCGGCATTTCCATGTATTTACCATTTGCGGTGGGCAGAAGTTCCGCACGTCCAGAAGGCTCTGGTCTCTAGCAAAGGAGTCCACGGACATCGTGACTAGCGACAACTAAAACCAGAAGAAAATACACTTGTGTTAAAATAAGCATTGGCGAGACTAGATTTCTTCTGAAAAGTTCTCAAACAGAGATCTGAAAGATGTATAGTTGTTATTGAATAGAAAAAGTCATGTTTAGGTATGAATTCTGCGAGAAGGTGCAGCGATTTGGGTGTACCATTAATTTAATTGATGCGGAGATAAAACTGAGCTTAATTAGACACGAGAACAATTTAGACAACTGTTTCAGACAACTCTGCGCTAAGATTGTCAACGTGTCATTATATTTAAGTATCCAACATCACTCACACAGATGCTGAACAGTTAAAAAGAATCACGGCATTTTTATTTCAGTTCGAAACTAATCAGTATCCCATTAGGGAAAATACTTGTCACAGTAAACACGACTGCTCACACGCTATAGGCAACCCATTGACACGTACAGAGCTAGCCTCGAATGCAAGTAGCTAAAAACACGACACAATTCTTGTCTTCCAGCCAGCCTGAGTCGCATTCCTCTCGCATAGTCCTGGGTTGGGTCAGTCTCAGCCAGACACGGGCATCGAACGGTTACCATCCTTCCGTGTGTAATACGATAAGCAACTTATGAGTCAATGAGTCACGGGACGCATTTTAGAAACTTCATGCCCTCGGCTAAAAACTGAAAACTAGCTCCCTGTGATTTGCAGAAAAATGAATCATTCGGGGCAGTACCCACTTTAGCTCAACGAACTCATTTGTCACGAAAGTTCACGTGGCTGACTCGTTTCTCTGGCAACATAACTCACCTTGGAACCCTCCTCGCCTTGCCTTGCCAGGATCTGGCACCACATCCCCGACGACCGACGGCATAGTTAATCCCTAATTGGCGTCCTGGGGATACTCTAATGTGCTCAAGGAGACGCCAGCAAAGCAAGGTGTGAAGGGTGACGCTAACGTGTGAGAGAGACGGAATATTAAGTGGCACCGTTGCGAACGATCCCGTGGTAATTTCATTACACGAAGGTGTGATTTGTATCAAACGTCGGACGTTCGATTGATGACCGCCATGTACCGCGCACAGTCAAATGTCTTCAACAAAAAAAATACTTGATTGAAAATAACGAAGCTTGCATGATGTCTTTCGTATATAGTCCAGCTTCTTATCGACGGCGATTTAATTTGCATAAATTTTAACGGCCCTTTAAGACGTGTGTGAGATATGCATAGAATAATAGGATCTAATTAGCAAACAAAATCCAGTTCGGATTTAATTCCCAACTCGGAATGGAGGCTGATCTTCGAGCCGATCTTGAACCGAAATACACGACAACGACGACGACGACAACGACGACGACGCCTGCACGGACTTTTGGATAAAAAGTGTTGGGTCGTGAGCGGAGACAGGGTCGACAAATCTATTCTCGACATCAGTTCACCGTGGGATCACGAAGTAAGGCATGCAAGCACTGTAAGCACTGTAAGCACTAAGCACTAAAGTCATGAGGCATTGGGAGTGGTCGTCTTAACTAATGAGTCGTAGACTCGAGTCACACTCGAGTCTATCGTTGCATCTGCGGATCGCGTTTTCGCGTCGTTCGGCAAACAATCGTTACCATAGAGATTGCACCGAGATGCGAGGGTGCTGGCAAGGCAGTCGCCCCATAAAGCACGAGATTTCAATCGAAACGGCGCAGTTACTTATAGTTAGCCGTGTTGTCGTTCTTGCAGTTATACGTACTCTTGCCACTTGAGATAAATCTTGGAGTCTTTGGCATAGGGGACGTTACGTTCACATAACTTTCTGAGTAGTTAGCTACACACATACACCACTAATGGTATGCAACTTAGCGAAAGTTCGGATTTGGCAAAGCTGAGAAATTCCTGCGAGAGTTAGAAATAAGTGCAGACAAGTACTAATTGCAAACAGTCTGCTCGAAACGAAACCTTTGCGTACTTTGTATTTCAGCTGTGGGCTTTCGGTGCCCAGAACAGAACCTAATTGTTTTACAAAGAAAATTAACCAATGTATCATTTATTTCGTTGGGTTCTTCGCTTCATGCTGGATGATCCATCATTCGCTCGCTGGCCAAAGCTTCCATCCAGAAAAGCCAAGGTATCATTTATTATGTTGTGTTTATTATGGTGAGCACAACATAATTGCTTTTTAAGGAAGATTAGCCAATGTATCATGTATTATGTTGGATCCTTCGACTTCTGGTTCAAGTTTCCATCAATACAAGCCGAATTATCATTCACTATGTTATGTTTATTATCTTAGGAACAGAACCTAATTATTTTGTGAATAAAATGAGCCAATATGTCATTTAAAATATTCGTACTCTTGTGGTGCACGATAACTGCCGTGGACATTAGAGAACTAATCGACATGCAATCATTTCCCACGTACCACATATGCAGCATCCGCGATGCAGCATTGTCATCTAATTCACCCGTCTCATCGCTGTATGCAGCTGACGTCATGCTTGCATGTGAGTGATTGATCTAATAGCAGTCAGTGCACCTGTTTCTTCGCCGGCCGTTTGACTGACAGCTGAATTGGCATCGCGATTCGAGACCTCCCGGCCCGATGCAGGGAGTAATGAGGAAGTGTAAGTCGTCGTTCTCTCTGACGCCGTCCTCCAGGAATCTTGCCGTGGCAAGGAAGTCCAAGTGATGAGACAATCGCTCTCATTTTCACTCGTTGAATGAATTAGTACAGTGCGTTTTTTCGAGGTGTGACCAGAAAACGGGACAAGCGGACCGTGTGTGTGTGTGAAGATCCGCAGCAAGATAAGCGCACCACCCTGATGTAGCACGGGAAGCAGTTTGATTTTCCGAATAATGAAGCCCTGAGCATTGTTATACTCTACGTCAATTCGGATATCAGAACATGACATTTTTACAAAGATTTCATCTGCTTTTATATTCAATTCAGTTGTCATTTCCCCGTACCACCCCTATTCTAAATCTATTTCAGCAGTCAGCAGTCAGCACCCTACTTATTATCCTTCCCCTGAAGGTGAGAGGGACGATCTAACGTGGCTCTGTACTGAACTGACCGTTTGTCGTTTATTATGCCATTAATTATTAAATTGGCCATCGTACAAATGTCTACGCGGACGATAGAAGGGTCAATTAATAGACTATCAAAGGAAGAGTTCTCTATGAATGCGTTGGCACGACTCGCAGGGCAGTTGTAACTTGTATAATGAGTGTTGTTTATGGAATGGAACTTCCATGTAGAAATAATACAGGTCCTCGATAAGTTCTTGTGATCAATTGATTCTTGGAATGCCCGTAGCAAATAGTCAGTCCTAGAGTTTAGCCGAGGGTGCAATATTTTTTCGTGTTTCTTAGAGTGGGTCGCAGAGGCGTTGTCACGAAATTTGAATAAATAATGCACGTTTTAGACATTTTGACGTGCACCAGTCAGCTGTAAACGTCTCGCCATTAATTTTTAAGTCTGTTGTCATTAATTTATACTATAATCGATACTTATCGATACTCGTTCAGCTCAGAGGAATTAGAATTGGGAACAATATAAGTTAGAATAATTACACCGCAGTTTGATGGGAGCCTTGTTGAGGATACAAATGTGAAATGATGTTGATTCTTTGGCCAATCGACTTTGACCAATTTCGTGAGTTTACGATAATTGATTCATTTCTGAAAATTGTAGGCTCTACAGATGTTGGGCAACACGAGTTATGCTGAAAGTGACTGATCGTGCTCTGATAGATAATACTATGCGTGGCCTGCTGGCTGCCTTATTTAGGGTTATAATTATTAATCTATCATCTTACTAAGGCATGCCATCGTCGGCATCCTGGGATTGTTTCCACGTTTCAGAATCAGCTAATTGTCTGCTACGCGATCACCTTGTCCTGAATGTATATTTACATTTCCTTACGCCTACGACGACGAACACGACGACGACGTCGACGACGCTACGAGCCTCACTGGACAAGAGTTTTGTTCGCCAAAAGCCTGGAATACCGGAAAATGGCGAAACCATTTGCACGAGGCGTGTCCACCTATCGTGCTGTATGCAGTTTTTGCATCTAATTTTTTTAATCAATTAGTATGTTTTTAATAGAAATATAAACGCATGCAGTTTTTTTCCGGTCTTCGTAAGATGAATTTTAACTGAACTATGACGAATTTAAAATTTGGATTTTTTTGTGGGAACAAAAACAGCCGGATCCTATGTTGACTGGCTAATTATCCGTCACGCATGATTTCTATAGCTGCTTCCAATGCAGTCTTGTCACAGAGGCCTCCAGATTGGTCGGATAGCTGTCAGAAAGGCGAAGTACCGGCTCATAACGTCACAGGCCGCTTTCAGCGCGTGTTGAAAATGTAAATATTCCCAGTTCAAAAATTGTTACAACTACTCAAAAACGGTGCATACGAGAACAATAAGGATATTTCCATAATCCAGAGAGAAAATTCTTTTCATAAAAGTAGCTGGGCGCGAATAGCGATTGGTGAATAAACTCCATTACGCGATGGCGTTTCATAACTTCGGTGTTAACTATGAACGCCATGGCCAGCGTCGCGTTACGTCTCGCCTCGCCTCGTCTCGTCTCGTCTCGTCTCGTCCCCAGCTGATCGAAGCCTGGGGTTCGCCGTTCGACTCT